>ADNK01002959.1:80000-145000 GCA_000320545.1 Bigelowiella natans CCMP2755 | reverse complement strand
TTTCACAGCAAATGAGTGGTCAGAGATAAACATACATGCACACATTTCAGTCGTCGTCGTCGTTGTCGTTTGATTTGATAGTACTGATTGCAGATTTAAACAACTTACATTATCCTTAGTGTGTAGGAGTAGAAACTGAGCACTGCGCTCCTATTATCATCGTTCATCATTATCATTTTATGATGCATTTATCTTCATCGATTACTGTAGTTGTAGCACAGCAGCAGCAGCAGCAGCAGCAGCAGTAGTAGTAGAAGCAGCTGGGAAATTGATGATGATGACCATATTGACAGCTTGGAGGCTGTTGGCATTATATCGTCGTCTGCGTCTTTGTGATAATACTAAAACTGATAGAAAACAACTGTTGTTTTGATTCACTTATAAATGATCAAAAGGCGATTTGATGAGGCGAAAAGAAACCGTCGTATAAGACGTATGTTTCAATGGGGAAGGTAGTAAGAGTACTATGTGATAGTTGTTGAAGATGATCTATGAGAAGATATTACCAGTGATTTCTTCTTCTTTTTTTTCTTCTTCTTCATGCTATTATTAATTACTGATCATAATACAGAGTACAGATGGGACTGTGGAGAATACGAGAAATGCGCCTAAGAAACAACTTGGTACTGCTGCTGCTTTTGTACTAAAAAAAATTAAAAGCATTATTCTACTACTTATTATCACACCATTGTGTCTGCCCCCCCCCCCCCCTCTATACTGCTGCTGCATAATCATAAATTTATTTTTATTACAGATGATGTTCATTGATAGATTATTGATGATATGTTGTTGATTAGGTACTTCAAGACACCTATGCAATGGCTATTCTTAGCCTCGCATGCTCAGGGTACTACAACTATTACTACTACTACTAACGTGTAAAAAATAAAAGGAGGATACCTAATGCATTATAACTGTTTTGTGGTGGTGTGTGTTGTTTTGCTGGTACTACTAGATGGCATATGTCAGCATATCGTCTATTACTTCGCATGAGGGCAGCAGCTACTACAACACCACTAAAAGAGGACACTAACAAAAATGGATGTATTCTTGTGTAAGTGATGATGATGATGATGATGATGATGACGACGATGATGATGTGAGCAATATATCGATATCATGGATATGTTGTTTCTTGCAAGAAAGTAAGAAGAATACAAGGAAGGAAACACATATTATATTCATGTATATATATATATATATATATATATATATATATAAATATAAATAGCCACAAATCTTGTGACAAGCTATTGTTATCGTTGTCATCCCTCCCCCCCCCCCAAGCGAGTGAAGGAAGGACGTTCAGCCTTTTCTTTTGTTCCTTATCATATCAAACAATAACATCGTTTTGTCAGCAGTAGCGGTGATGATGATGATGATGATGATGATGATGATGATGACCGGAGTCACATGATATGATGTTCTGCCCCCTCCTCTTCCTCGTCGTTTGCTGCTATTAGGATTTTGTACGACGAGACTATTAAATCTCTTTGTCGGGCTCGGAAAGGGGTACTATTAGTTAATACTGCAATGCTGGCTTATTCTCATTGTGTAATTGATTGAATGATTGATTTATATATGTACGCACACACTGCTGCTGCAGCAGCACCAAATACTCCTCTTACATATCATATAGTTCACAACGTCTCGTCATTTATCTACTCTTACATATCATATAGTTCACAACGTCTTGTCATTTATCTATCTATCTATCTTCCAGCGTGAAGCTGCGGCAATCTTGGAGTTACGACAAAGAGAGTATTGCAAGGACATACCTACCAACTTGTAAGAATAATAACATCAATAATATATATTAATATATATAATATAACAGAATCGAACGAGTCTCTCTCTCTCTCTCTCTCTCTCTCTCTCTCTCTACACACACACACACAAACACATATTTTACATAGTAGATATCAAGCTGTTAACACACACACATACACATATTTTACATAGTAGATATCAAGCTGTTAACACACACACATACACATATTTTATTATATAATAGGTATCAAGCTGTTATCAGAACTTGCGAAAAACAGGGAGAATTCACTATCTGCGACTTTATATTTCGGTGCAGTTTGTGTATGTGTATGTATGTGTGTGTGTGTGTGTGTGTGTGTGTGTGTGTGTTAGTAGTAGTACCCTATCGTATACAACATAAACAACATCACAAAACGAATCAATTCCACTAACAAATAACCCTGTTCAATAATCTCCCTAATTATCAAGGCGTTACTTGCAGCACCTAGGATTGCCATCTTCTCTTCCTAATAATAAAAAATTACCACAAATCTCCTCGGCCCAGGTATTGAACACACACACACACACACACACACACACATCTTCTATATCCTTTTTTCTTTATGTTTGTGTGTCTTAGTTGTTCTTCTTTTATCGTCATCATCTAATACCTGATAATACTACTTCTCTTAGGTACTGCTTTTGAGCGAATTATGCAATCGATCTCTTACGGTGTGGAGAAACAACCCACAACGACGACAAGGAAGTCAAGGAAGGAGAATAACATCATATAATATATTATCGAGTGATGGTGATGATGATGATGAATCCTCTCCACCTGCCTTGGAGAATGCACCGGCACTAGTCATTGCTACTGCAAATGGGGAGAAAGGGAAGGAGGAGGAGGAGGAGGAGGAAAAGGGGAAGCATAAGAGAAATTCTCTCTCCTCCTTCAACAACGACGAGGAGGAGGAGGAGGAGGAGGAGGATCCTGATCAGATTAGACGAAGATTGACAAATTGGTAGTAGTAGTAGTAGTAGTAGTAGTAGTAGTATTAGAAGGTTTCTTTCAAGATAATGGATGATGATGATGATAATAACGATTATAGTGTGAAGGAAGTGCTACTTTGTGTTGGTTTCATAACAAAGATAATAACATCAATAAAAGATGATGTTTTTGATGAATTAATGATGGTGCAAATAAACAAGTAGCAGCTAAGGTTGTTTTAGTTATAAATAAATACTGATTTTCTCGTTCTACACCTTCGCTTTGATACTCTACTACATAATAGTAGAGGAGAACAAGCAGTGTTCTTGATCTCTCTCCCTCCCTTTCTCCTCCTCCTCCTCCTCCTCCTCCTCCTCCTCCTCCCCCTTTCTCCATGCGATCTTTTATAGAAATATTATTCAAATTCTTGCTTCATTTCCCAACGACGACAATTACATTCTAACACGATGTATGTTCTCTTATTTCCCACTCACTACTGGGAGATTATATAATTCAGCATCTTCCATTTTTGTGAGTAAACAACCTTATTTCGTGATATATATATATATATACAGCATGAACGGCACCAACACGAAATTATGGCTCAAATGCAGCAGCAGCAGCAGCATCATGAATAGATACTACAATGATGAGAGAATCCCTCCTCCATCTCTTCCTTCCTCTGGGATACTACATCAGTTGGGAGAGAGCACTACTAGGAAGAGGATATCAATGTCAATAATATCACCAAAACAGCAGCAAGAATGTCGCCAACGCCTGGCTACCACTCGCTCTCTTCTAAAGTAAGTACACTACATGACGACCGCAGCAGCAGCATTTGCATTTAAGTATGAAAGCATCTTGCACGTAGTCGAAAAAGAATATCAGAAAGGAATAAGAAATATATACCAACGATTGAGCAGAAAACAAACGACGAACATGATTTTAATTATATTTATTGAAACATACAAGTCCTATCATCGTGAAGTGACGTTGTATTTAAAATGTTAATGATTCTCTTTGTTGCTCATTCGTTTTATAGAGGTCTACAAAGAGCCATAAACGCACCAATCTTCAGGGGTAGCATTATCAATAATAGTACTACTACAACTGCAGCAATACCTATTCCTCCTCCGCTTCCACGTCTAATCAAGCTATGCCAACGGTAAGAGAGAGAGAGAGAGAGAGAGAGAGAGAGAGAGAGAGAATCATAAGGGCAGTAATAGATAGGGATTATATCTTTATTCTCACAGATTTGAGACAATCAATCCAATACATACTATATTATAAACCTTATATTTCTTCTTTTCCACTGTAATTATAACTACTACTGTGGTAGCAGTATTCACCTTATTCTCTCCACCTCCTCGCTTTAGAGCTGTTGCGACAGCAGAAGAAGGCGTGTACGGTATTAACACCAAGGTATTATTTTTATTATTATCCGACTACTTGCTTGTCTGGTGAAGAAGAGGAAGAAGAAGAAAAAGAAGAAGAAAACAAGGCATATCAATAATATAGCAGCATTATCGACTTTATCATATACAACAAACAACAACAACTTTATGAGAAAAAGAAGAAGAAGTAGAAGTAGCCACTTAGTGTCCACTTTCTAATCTTTACATTTTCATCATCTTCATCTTCTTCTTCTTCTTCTTCTTCTTCTTCTTTCTTCGCCTAGGAACTTGAGCGGGCATTCTCGATATTTCGAGATATTTTAGAGAAGATTGAAACAACAGCGGCAAGAAACGATGAGTTTGATCTAGCAATCGATGTTAAAAACACGAGAGAAGATATTCGTACACTACAGTATCAACTTAAGTAAGTAGCATGATGATGATGATGACGATGACAATGATGATGATGATGATGATGATGCTAGGTGTATCTAACAAAAAAGCAAAGTTGTTGTCATCATCATCAAGCAAACTACTCACATGCAAAAGCATGTACACAAAGAGATTTAGATAGAGATCAAAATAGATAAATGGAGAGAGAGAGAGAGAGAGAGAGAGAGAGAGAGAATCATCACATATATTACTCCACTACTACTAGGAATACTACGACTACCACACTACCACCACCACTGCTACTACTACTACTACTACTACTACTACTGCTGCTGCTGATGCTACTGCTGCTGCTGATGATGATGCTCTCTACTCTTTCTCCTCATCGACTCACATCTATCTATACTGTCTGTCTGTCTTCTTCTTTATGTGTTTCATTTATTTAATGAATTATTTATTAATTGATAATAACAAGATATCTCCGAGTCAAACCAGCACCTACCCGTGGAACAACAACAACCACCGCTACAAAGGATAACTACAACAACAACAATAATAATAATAATAATAACAACCTTCTTGCTACCGATATGAAGGCCAAGAAGACATCTCCTCCTTCTCCTCCTCAAGCCGCGGATAAGACCACGTTTTGCCCATCCCAACAGAATTGTACTACTACTACTGCAAGGACAAATGACCATATTCAAGTTGAATCGTCATCTCAAGGAGGAAAAACAGCAATAGCTGCTACTTTGATGATGAATGGACAAAGGAACTTCATTGGAGAAGAAGAAGATATTATTAAGCCAGAGGATATTGAAAAGAAGAAGAAACAGGAATATGATGATCTATGTGACAACGGAGGAGAAAGAGAAGATGGAAATCCTGTGATGATGAGAAACGACGATCATAACGATCCTGTCTTTCGAATACAGGTGGTAGTGCTTGCAGCAGTGTAAAAAATATACCTATTTTACCACCTCCTCCTTTGTTTATCATCATCATCATTATCATCGTCATTATCATCGTCATCTGAACAGCAGTAACAGCAGCTGCTACCCTCCTCATTGATTGATCATAAGCTGTGTAGAAGGACACACACACATAATACATGTTTACATTCATACACCAACCTACATTTTGGGATTCGTTAGCAGCAGCAACAACAACAAAAACAACAACAAACTTTATTATTGTTTCTGTAACACGAGCATAATATATCCCATCACCTATTTCTCGACGCAACACGATTATGTGACCAATCTTCATTACAATATCAGAGAAGGAAAGAAGAAGAGAATGCAAAGATCATAGCGTACACACAACCTCTTTCTCCACGAAGAAAGAAGACAGAAGAAGAGGGAAAAGGGGGAGGCAATTCAGCTGATGATGATACTGCCAGAAGAAGGTTCATTCAGCTTTAGAACTTGTCATCATCATCATCATCATCATCATCATCATCATATGTTCGTTCTGCTTGCTGCAAGTCTCTGTTTCGCTTGTATTCACCTAATTGTTTAAGAAGAATTCAGTTAAATAATATAGACGCTATAATGGCAATGGATTAATTACTAAATACTTAGCATTTAGCAATCATAATTATGATAAGCTGATACAACAATTAGAAGGCTAAGACTAGTTTTAAAGAACGAAGATCCCGACAAATTTGCAAGAGTGAGAATCGTAGTTAAGAGGAAGAAGATGAGGAAGAAGAAGAAGAAGAAGAAGAATACCTGCCTCTGATTCTGTACTCACTCCCAACTGTATACGAATAATGGTGGACGCAGGGGCCAAATTTAGCAGCAGCGCCTGTATACTTTAATAATATATGAGATGATTGCATGATATCACAGAAGTGATTAGGTTAGTTTGTAGGGAGAAGTTTAACTATTTACCTATTTAGCCTTCTTTTCTTATTTGCTTACATAACAGATAAATGAGTAACACCAACAGAATTTGTAGTGCATGTGTCTGTCTGTCTGTCTGTGTGTGTGTCTGTCTCTCTGTGTGTGTGTGTGTGTAAGCACATAATGTTCGTACCATTGTTATATGTCAGAGGTTGCAGAAGGAGCAGCGTCGAAAGAAACGTATGTAGTAGTACACTTGGGAAGGGGAGGGGAACGTACCATGGGAAATGAGAATACCTCATTTAACTTTTTCCCTAAATTCTTAGAGCATTGTTATTGTAATCATCATCATCATCATCATCATCATCATCATGATCGCTATGTCCTCATCGATACACACCACAGGTTTGTCTGATAAGCATGAAACAGAACAGAGGAAGATGCAAAAACATGATTCACGACGTCGAAGGGCAGATATGGCTCTAGATGATGATGGTGATGGTGATGATGATAGTGATGACACTACCGACAACTCTCACCCAGGGGAAGCATTTCAGAGAATTGTAGCTCATGCGAGAGATATCCAGGAACAAGATCGTCGCGCACATGAGGTGGGTAGGTGGTAGGAAGGAAATGTTTAATCAAGCACTAATTGCCGTCTCGGCCCGAAATAGTAGTTATGCTCTACTTGGGTGATGGTGTTCATCCTTCGTCTTCTGCAAGTTTTGCCACATATTGTCTTCAACGAGTAGTTAGCACAGAGTCACTACACAAACACACACACTCACACACATGCATGCATGCATGCATGATGTAATATATATTGAGTGCGATGGCGTGTGCACATTGATCTACTTCTCGTCGTTGTCATAATTGCGATGTTTTGTGCATTAATCTACTTCTCGTCGTTGTCATAATTGCAAGGACGCGATGGATAAGGCGGAGGAAGATGGGGAGCTACCAGCACCACCATCGATTAAAGAGCTGCAGAAAAATGAGAGAATCTTACGCGCAAAGAAGAAGGCACGAGAGAAACAGCAACAAAGGCCACGATGATCATAACAGACATGCTATGCCATCGAATGAAATTGCGACAACAGCATCGACGATGTGGCAATCAGAATGGCTGTATGTTAGTACGTCGTTTTGTTGTCCAAATGAAGCCTCATGACGTTGAATGTGCTGCACATCGATCATGGTAGGAGATGATGTGCACAATTCATTGGATCAGCATCTGCAAATTGCATTCCGCTACTTTAGTAACTGAAAGTGAGACGGATGTAATGAGTTGATTAAATCTTTTCAATGGTCATCCTGATGTAGCTGTTCAATATCGTAATTGAAAGTGCAGTTGTCTTTAAATGAACTCATCGACCAGAAACTTCGGTTGCTACCCTCTGCATGTACATGTGATATGAATCAGAACAGCAATGTGCATGTCCACGTAGCATCGTGCACGTTTTCCACCCGGTTAACTGGTGTGGCGGAAGTGTCAGTCAGAAAATGCTGTTTATTTCACCGCAGCACTTCTGTGATCATGTTGTTGCGCCTAAGCAGCTGCACGGTGCACGACTTCTAGACTTGCTTTCCACCATGAGGACCACCGTGCCAAGATTGTCTGGATGGTAAGGAGAAACAGCATGACAGTCAGGACCGGCATCCTGTAGCTACACACGCACACCCGTTTGGCGGTCCTATTTTCAACAGTGTGTCAAAGTAGTTTTTGATGGCATGATGTTCCTTCCACACCGTGGTGAATGCAGCGGCATGCAATCTTGCCTTCACGCGCACTTGGTCTGTGAGATGGATGCAATCAATCAATCAAATTTGATGATGGCCATCCCAATGTAGCTGTGCAATGCAGCGACTACGATACAGCAGCCTTTGTGGTTGCTGCTTTGATGGCACACAATCATTGTGGATGCAGCGCAGAGCGTCGTAGCTGCCGCCTCACTTATACTCGGCTGTCTTGTTGCACACAATGTTTGCATCTAGACATTCCTCATCATTGCCATGTTCTAGTGTTTGTGGCTGCTGCATTGTGAACATGGCTGCTTTTGACAGATTCAGCTTCACATGCGTGCCTAGCTAGCTCTAGAACTACCAGCCGGATGGCGATGATGATTCTGTGCATGTAGCTAGCCTCTTGAGGTAATAACTGTGAAAACACTTCATTGCCCCCATTCTCGCATTGCAATCTGATGATTGATCGCAGCACAACACATCATTGCAGCAGAGCAGAGCCTTTGCCAGACTGGTAGCAAATCATCAGTTTCATTTCATCATCCTAGCATTGTGCCCATACATCGCTGATATCATTTGTATTTCATAGCTGTGAAACACAATGGCAAACTTTGACATGCCTTCATTGAATACGACACATGCGCAGTCTCTCTCTGAGAAAGAGAGAGAGGGGGGGAGAGAAATTTCTGAAGTGAGTACACCGACATATTTACATCAAGTGTGCGATGTGATTGTCCAAGTGCATAAAACCAGGCTCTTCGGCCCCCACCTACTTGTTCCAGTTAGTTATGGCATTCCACATGGCCTCTCTTTCTGATTTGAAAGGATCATCGCTACCATTTGGGATCGGAAGCTTGTCAACAGCCCTGTACATTGACGTACACAGAAGGAATTATCGATCAGCGATGAAATATGAATGGTGGTGACTACAAATGTTATGAAAGAATCGAAAAAAGGAAACTAGTAGTGGCGATGAGTAGGGGCTTGTAGAAGTACCACATTCCTACTCCTAACAGGCCATGGTCCTTCGCGATTTGATATTTAGGCTTCAGGGTCTCAGCATCGTCGTACCAGATTACTTCTCCTTTCTTGCCATCCATACAAGCCCCATGGCAATGTAATACCCAGGATTTTGCCGTCTTATCCATCTCCCTTTTCTTTACTCGACCAGTAATGTTAACAACGTTCTCCAGAACATCCTTGTAATCGATCTGCCCTTGATTGAATGGTAGCAGAACCTCGGTATAACGTTGTCCGTACCACGGTAAACCGAGCACTAGCTTCTCCTTCTTGACGTCCTTGACATAGCCTTCTACTCCCTTTAAAATATCCTTCATCGGAGCTTCAGCGGGAGAGCACGTACCTTTGGTGACACATGTGTAGTCGTCCCAAAAATGAGCGTCATAGCCCATGATAAAAAGAAAATCGGAGGTATTGGCGAGGCCGGCGTAGTCATAATTTCTGAATTCATATGAAGGACTGGCACCCACACAGACAAAAATACTCGCGTTCAGTGGTCGCAGGGCATCCGAAACTGCCTCGGCGAGCTTCGTGTAGGCCTCTTTCTCCTTACTCCCAAGCCCCGTCCCTTCAAAGTCGAAGAACAAACCATCCAGGGAACTGTTTACCACATGCTGTGCTTTTTCGGCAGCAAAGGCAGCGCGTTTATCGGAATCCAGCCACTCCTTACGATCAGGAAGATGCGCGGTTTGGAAGAGTCGCACATTGTTTTGCTTTGCTAGAGATCTAATCTCGTCGTTTGGGGCAGTCCAGAACCCAAGATCTGTGATCGTGTTCCAATTCCATGTTTCCCAACCCTCATATTTTCCACCTGTAAATGCAACAACCCTTGCGGAGACATGTGTCGGTAAGGAAGCCGAGAGGCAAAGCAACACCAAGCTGCTTAATGATGATGTGCTTGTAGCAGCCATGTGTGTTACCCTTACCCTGTATGAAAAATGGACTCATCGTCATTGATACCCGGCATTAACCGGGTTTCGACTGCCGGGTTTCGACTTCCAACTTCATAGCGACAACAAAACTCTGGAGACTATCGGGGGTGCAAAGTTCGGTCATCTTCTCGAAAAAGTGGAATCAATTCGGTAATTTTATCTAAAAAAACTTTTTGCGTTTCGGTCGTCGGTCGTTCTGTCATCGTTCTCGAAAAACTACGATTCGGTAATTCCTGGAATTTTATCTAAAAAACTTTTTGAACGAGTCACGTGCAGGAATTCACAAATCTTCTCACGTGATAGTTTTCTGAATTATCCTTCTCTCCGAAAATAAATCACAATGGAATTCTTTCCCTGAGTCAATAAATTTTACTTGTCTCTCTTAAGAAATGTAATAAATTATATTGCTTTTCGCACAAATCTTGGGTCACACTCCGCTCAAAGAAAACCGAGGGAAAGATTTCCGACCAAAAACCAAACGCCCGCATCACCTTTTGAGAGAAATCGAATCTAAGCCACACTGATGCCGCGTTGTGAAGTTTCTACATCGTCTACACCACATCTCCATTCGTTCCATCTCCACTTCGGAGCTGGAAAACTGGGACTTGGATTGCTCTTGGAGGCAATCGAAGCTTCGAATTGCATAGACTATGCAATCGTACAGCGCCCGTCTTCGTCTTGGCAGGAACTAATGAAACACGATGTGAAGAGAATCAGGGTAAAAGTAAATGGCAAAACCATAGGGAGAGATATGCACTTCCTGCACGGAAAAGATGTTGGGAAGGCGAAAGCAGGGCAAGGTCCGTTCTTCATTGCGAGCACCGGCAAAGCCTTGCTTGAAGTTGTACGCCGGGCAACATCATTTTCATGCAGTTTAGACAAAGGTCTTGATGGGATTAAAGTAATTCTTGGGCGCTTACCGAAGCAAAGCAATCCCCCTAAATTGTATGCTTGCGAGAATGATCACACCGCTGTTGAAGATCTGGCTCGTGAGCTCGATGGCCGTGTCACAGTACTTCCTTGCATGGTAGATAGAATATGTTCTCAGCGTATCATTAACCCCGATGGAAACATAGAAATCAAGGCAGAGCCATGGAAGGGCCAAATTGTAGTCCTCCCGCCTTTGTTGGGGAAAGGAGAGGTTGAAGCTCCCATTACAAGGATAGATCGCGCGTCTACTATCGAGACGACAACAGAATCGGAAGAGAGCGACAGTCGGAGGGATTCTCATCTCGCCTCCGACGCCGAAACATTTACTTCAGATTTTGAATCGGAAGAATCTAATACTGTGATGCATATTCTCCCTTTCGGAGGATCCACAATCGTTACTACCAGCACCACTGATCAGGCGGAATACTATGCTCGAAGGAAAATTCTTCTCGTCAATGGAACACACACCACCTTAGCATTTCTCACTCTATTAAGATTTTCTGAAGAGCATGGAATGTCTTTCGAAAATATGGATCTTCCTGGATCATTCAAACTTCTCGACTATGCTCAAGCCGATGCAGAGACGCAGAGAATAATTTGGGCTTGGCTGGTTGCTAGATGTTACATTATCTTAAAAGAATTCCCTATTGAAACCCTTAAAAGTGCCCATAATACGACTTCAGAGGATGATGCTTATGAAGCCCTGATAGACTATGCATGGACAACATTGCAACGATTTTCTCATGTTCCTGATACTACAGGACGAGTATTAAGTGGGGGGGTTTTAAAGAGGTATGATGGTCGTCTTAAGAATGTCCTCGACGTGCTTAATGGACTAGATTCTAAGGCGATGACTTCATCGACAGTTCTTGCTGCTGCATCGAGAGGTAATGGCGATCGTCCAACTTTGACACTCGAGTTTATCTATGAGGCTGTGAAGTCTCTCGTTGCTGAGGCTCTACCTATTCGAACTCAGAAAGCAAAAAGAGATCAGCATGGAAAATTTGGTGGTGTCTCGTTGGCAACTCCAACTAAGGAGCAGCACAAATGGAACTTCCTCACTTCAATTCGTAAAGCTCTTTTTGGAAGCCGGAGTACAGTTGAATCAATATAACTGTGTACATATGCTCAAAACGTAGTTGTATAGTTTACAAAAATGCTCAGTACAGTTTCTTGGGACAGGTGTACCGAGATATGAGTCGGATGTAGTTTTTATTTGTGTGTTAAATGATTTTAAAACAAATTATGAAAGTGATTACGTTGTGAAGATTTAGCGATGACATGCTTCCATAAATATCATTGTTTAGATCGCGTGGCGCGGTTGTGAAAACTTTGCTGCCTGCACGCGGTGGTGGTGACGTGTTGACCTCCGGCAACAGCAGTCTGCACGCTCGCGCATGTCAGTTCGAAAGCTCAGATGTGCGTGCTGATGTGCACACAGCACTGCGATGCCCTGCATGTTTTCATTTTTGACAAACTGCACAAAAATCAACGTGGGCACCCAAAAACTCGAAAAATCTCGATTTTCAAATGACCAAAGCTAGCTAGGTGGAAAGCCTTGAGACTCACCAAAGTTCGAAATTTTGCCCGTCATTTGGAATCGATCTTTCGGATGGAACCCTGCCAGCCTGCCTGGCTCCCCGTGTTCCCAATGTCCGAACACAGATGCGGGTGTCTCGTGCACAGTGAAACCACAGCAAATTTCAAGACCCCAAAAATTGAAAAGAAGTTTGTGCACAAGACAATGCAGTCCACATCCAGGCCAAACCGGTCACAACTTTGCGAAAATTGAAAAAAAAAAAAATGACGCATTTTTTTCGCGCAAACTCGATTCAGATGTCAAGCAGGGGTCCTGTGGAAACTTTTGGCACAGTTGAATGTTTTTCATTCGCATTCCCCCCCCCCCCCCGCGAGGTGCGACTTCTGCTCGATCGCGCTGCCCCGCACCACGCGCCGCTTGTGCGCGCCACGCCTCGGCGTTTTGAACCAAAGTTCTGCGCGCGCGTTTGCACACGACCAATCTCTTTGACCGAAAACCAGCTGCGCAGTGTCTCCAATGCGTCAAAACCCCTCTGCACTCACGACACGTCGTGTGTGTCCTGTCGTGGCTGTGCGTGCACGTCTGAACGTGGCAGTGATGCCCCAATTTCAAAGTTTCAACCGTCACATCTCGATCAACTTTGACACACAGAGCATTGCGCTTCCGGCTGTCCACGAAGCCAGTTCCATTGTGCCATTGCAAACGGACACGTCCTCACTTGCTCGCATTGCACACGCGCGTCGGCTGCACCTCTGACCAAAATCATGAGAACTTTCTCCGCAATGCACGTCGTGACATCGCGCCTTCGGTTTGTGCACTCATCGCTTGCGTGGGAGTCAGCACGCTGTCAACGTCCTTGTTGATTGTCTGAACTTGCTCAGCCTGCATGGCAGCAGGCGCGGTGCGATGATGCGACGCGGCATTGAAACCATTCGCGTGCAGAACGGCCGCAGCCGGGCTGTTGTCCTTGAACTCTTCGTCAAGGCAAGCTGCGTGATTCGGAATGGGTGACGCTGATCGGTCAGCGTGCCGCGGTGGTGGACCTGAGGTGTTGCGCACGTGTGCAGAAGCACGCGTGTCGCAGGGTTGAAGTTGAGACGCACACGGACTGTTGCATGCAACCGATTCGTTCTGCATCACGTGCAGCTGTCGATTGTTGCAGCAACGTGCGCCCTCGCATGCAACCGATTCGTTCTGCATCGGGTGCAGCTGTCGATTGTTGCAGCGTTGGGCGTGGTGCAATGTGGTCTCGTGTTGAGAACTGAAGTCGCACGAGTCGTCGAGTTGCATTGTTGCTTGGTTCTTGAGTCACTTTGTCACTTGAACGTTTGAGTTCTGATGTCACTTGGTCGTTTGAGTTCTGAGTGTGCTTGGTCACTTGCTTGTGCAGTTGAGTTCTGATCTCAATGTGTCACTTGGACTTTTGAGTTCTGTCGAGATGTGTCTGAATTGTTGCAATTGCGACTTGAGTGAAAAGCTGTCAGCTTTTCACTTTTGTCATGTCGCCACGTGCGAACTTTCTGAGAAACTTCTGCGCGGAGATTTTTTCATTGTGCCGTGTCGTCCCACGTGGAGTGTCGTGCTGGCGCGTCCGACACGCGTGCTCGCACGTGCAGCTCCGTTGGCACGCCTTGTGTGTCTTGTCGCACTTGAGCGGACGCAGCTGCATCGTGGCGCCATGCATCGCAGCGCCATGTGCAGTGAGGGGTCAAAAATCGAGGTTTTTGAGCTGAGGTTTTGAATTTTTGAATTTTTTCGACATTGCGCCGATTCAGAAAGTGTTTTTTGACGGTTGCGGACGGATTGCACGCAAAAAATGCCCTTGAAGCGCTCTGCAAACATGCGAAACCCATTTGTGACCGGGTTTGGCCTCGATGGGTCTGAGATCCGGAAGACCAATTCCAATGCTCAATGGGCAAAAATTCGAGCTTTGCACGTGCACGTCTCGAGAATTTCTTTCCGAAGCTGAAATCACAGTTTTTTCGATTTTTCCGAGACCAACAACGACTGGACGGGCTGCGACGGTCCAGCGGTGCTGGCTAGCTGGGGGGGTGTTGCATCGCAGTGCAGATGGTGGCGGGCCACGCTGTGCACATTGCGTCACTGCAAGGCGCCCCGCCTAGCCAGCGTCGTGGCCAATGCAACGTGGGCCATGATGCATGCGCAACAGGATCCTGATGCTGCCATGCATGTGGCTCAGTGCATCATGCACGCCGGTTGATGAACAACGTCGAACTCACCGACACGCACAACATCACACAAAGTGGTAACATGTGACTGCATGGGCGCGAATCATCTTGTGCCATGAGTGCAATGATGTGCGATGACAGTTAGCAAGGTGGGTCAGCATTTTGTTTCTCAAGAACAAACAAATTTCCTGATGTTTTGAGGCAAAATGCACCGATTCAAATCCAGAGTTTATCAATAGAAACTAAAAAAATTAGAAACATCAAGATCCGGTTGACCAAGGCAGGGGACAGCATGTATCTAGATGCACGCCTGGCAATAGTCATGAGGTCGACGTCTATCACATCTCTCCAATGATTGAAATGCATTTTGTGCATATGACTAGGCATTTGGCTGGTTGTCTTCAGCAGCTTGATAGTTCATTCCTCGGCCTAAAACAGTAATAGATTGTTTAACTATTGATATGCATGGATAGGAAAATTTAGAATCAAGTCCATCTTGAACAATCTTAAACAACAGAGTGCCATGTTCTCATTTCATTTACTCGTCTTTTTATTTATAGTGCGACCATCGCTGAGAACTCCGAAGCCAACCATGAACTCGATAATCCCAGATGTGAGGGTGAAGATGAACGCCAGGAAAGCCAACGCCCACGCTGCATTGCATACACACACAACACACACACACACACACACACACATATATATATATATATATATATATATATATATATATATACAACATATTAACATAACAGATTTTGGAGAATAGTATGTGTATCACACTGGTACCACCTATGCTTAGAAGCAGCACAAAAATATATGCATATCTACCTGGTCCTAGATCGATGATGAAATGTCCATGATATTTATCCTGAGATAAATAATTTTGTATGATTTAAAGAGAAGATGTAATCTCTACTTGAAGGTATAATCCATCGATACAATGTAGAAAGTATACACATGCAACAACATTATCAACAATCTCTTAGTCACCAGCGAAAACCAAAGACAACGATTACGACTACAATGTTTTCACAATTGCAACCTTGACGAAGTGGTCGCAGCCTCCTGCCCATACGGTCCACATTATGAACATGCAGAAGCTCACTCCGAAGAGCAGCTGCGTTTACATGAGAAGTAAAACAATATTATTTAAACAGAACGTGAATATTGTCTTTCTCTTCGAAAGATCTTGCTTAATATCTTCAAATAAAATCAAAAGTAACAGAGAAAGAAGCTTGGGCAGAAACAGAAAGAGGAATAATATAGAGGATAGTAAGATATATGTATATGATGGAGAAAAAAGGAATGTTGCGGATGTGCATATACGCCAAGTAGGCGCTTTTGCTCCTTCATCTTCTACCGTATCATTTACAGAACTATTACTACTACTACTACTACTACTACTACTACTACTACTACCACTACTACAACTCCTACTACTAGTACCCCAGCTGGGATGAATGGAGAGAGATTAGCCCCATACAATTTTCCAACCTACGTTGTTGATTCATTATCTGTGAGTCGAAAAGGGAATTTGTTACTGATACAATTACGTAGGCATCATCATATTTCCTACTTTGACTTTATGCAAGTGCAATATGTGACACATCATCATGTTTCCTACGACATCTACTGTTAAGACGATGGACACTATGAAGAACAACATCGTGGCAGTAGAGATAACATATTAATAAGGGAGATGTAGATGGTCATGAATCAGGGATGATGTTGTTGCTTTAAATCAGGAGGAAGGTTATTCAGAACGGCTTGAAGACATACTATCGCTACACTTCAGGCCAGGTGAATTAGAGGAGGCTACCATGATTCCAAAGGCAGCAACGACACCAAAGAGAGCAAACACCAGGAAACTACCACAAAAGGAAACAATGAAACTAAATAGCTTGAAAAGCAAGAAATACCAATAAATCAAAAGAAATTATGACAATCTGGAAAAAAGCAGCAATGTTACTCAAACTCGATCTACATAGAACACATCTGCACTCGCAACACCAGAACAGTACACCAAATGAAATTTCCAACAAAGTTGTATTTCCTCTGATGGGTAAAACGGAAAGTGAGACGAAATATCATCATCATCTTACGAAAGGACGCCTTTCCCAGCACCATTGCACTTGCCGCACAGCTTCCCATTACCATTGTTACAGCTGAATAACGAGTATCATCATCATCATCATCATCATCATTATCTCACCTTCTTTAAGTTGATTGTGCTGTTCACTTATTCACTTACACATCGGAGTCATAATCAGTAATCGTGTACGTCCCCTTCTGACAGGAATCCCATTGCTAACACGAGGGGGGAAAACCACATTTCATTCAGGCTATCGGTGAATAAAGCGAAATCATAAGAGCAGTAATAGATTGCACATAGACATCTCTCACCATCACCACCACCACCACCACCACTACTAAACCTTGTACGAGAGCAAGCCATAATTACGAAAAATGGTGCAGCCATTGGTCTCGAGATTTGAAGCCGTGTAAGCGACATCCCCATTCACACCTTCATTCATATCAAAACAAGTAATATAGTAGTAGTAGTAGTAGTATAGTAGTGCTGGTAGGTGCTACAACTACTACTGCTACTACTACTACTACTACTACTTTCAGACCTGCAAAGGCTGGAAAAAGGAAGATGAGCGTGATAATAGTCAGGCCAAGTGAGGCCCATCGTGCCATTCCGGAGCAATCCATCGTTGCTGATATTATTTATCTAGATTCGTAAAAAAAGTAACAGTAGTATCAACATAGAAGATTTATTAAGACCAAAACTACCTTACGACAACTCCTAAAACAGTAATAAGCATAGATCTACGAGTACTCGTACATCAGATTTAAGAGTGCGTTAATACTATGCAGAACTAAAATAAAGGCTATTTCGCATCTGCGTCAAATATATCTATATCCCGCATGCTCCATTTTTTCGCGGGAACAGGTATTTTTTTGGTTTCGCTTCTTCCGTAGTCCAGAATCGAAGAA
Source organism: Bigelowiella natans CCMP2755 (assembly GCA_000320545.1). Taxonomy (NCBI): domain Eukaryota; phylum Cercozoa; class Chlorarachniophyceae; genus Bigelowiella; species Bigelowiella natans. The sequence continues at coordinate 127,272 of ADNK01002959.1, read as the reverse complement.
GCTCTCTGATCATTTACAATGAGACGCTCAAAGCTCCTAGCCCTTCGGCAAAAAGGAAAGCGCAAGCATCTTCTTAGTGTCAGGCCTAAAGATTATCATCGTCGTCCGAAACATCTTGAAGAAGAAGTTGCGACATCCTCGATAGCGAATGTAAAGAATTCCCACAGTACTCAGGTTCCGCTTCACCAAGATGCAAGGAAATTGAACGAATCGGTAGCAGTCAGCGATAGGGAGAATACAAATTTACAAATCCTAAATGAAGAATCGCGACCAGTGAAGCCGAAAAAACGAAAATTCAAAAGACCTCATGTGATAACAAAGAAAACAGTTTCTCGGAACCTCGAAACGCCTAAGAAATCTTACTTCAAAATTGTTTATGCGAAAAGGTTTTCTCGAATCCCCCCATCAACTTGACCTAAATTGAAATTGGTTTTGGCCGCAGGTCCCGGAAAAAACACAAAACATGGGAAGACGGTTTTTTAGTGCTGAAAAATAACACAGTAGAAATGAGATCTGAGACAAATAAATGCATCACAAAACGTGTGGCATCTGGACTAAATGCGTTGTCGATTGGATCCCAGTTTCCCTGTGGTACGCTAATTACGTGTATACTAGTAGATATAGTAATAAATCTGTTTGTATAGGCAACTGGGAAATTGAAATCATGAATACAATATCGGAGGATGAATTCCTGTCTGGGAGAGTATTTATTGACGCGACTGATGCAGAAGAGACAGCAGCACCTTGCAAGTTGACAAGGCGGCCGATGAAGTTGAAAAAAAAGAGGGAGATTGCATCAAAGCAAGCACGGACACTTGATCTCAGTAACTGTGGAAGCAGAGCAAAGCGAAAGCGTAGAACTCGATGCAGTACTTACAATCCGAAGGTTGAAATTGATGGTATGAATTGAACCAACTTTTCTCTGACCTTTGCTTAAATAGGAACCAGGAGCCTTTATCCTGAATAGAGGAAAATATCTTGAAAATGAAGATGGGTGCTATGATGGCGAGGTTCCTGTCGTTGTCGATCCATCTCTCGCTCGATACCTTCGACCTCATCAGAAAGAAGGTGTCCAATTTATGTATAACGCGCTCGTTGGAGGCGCAACGAATGGACATGGGTGCATACTAGCCGATTCCATGGGTTTAGGGAAAACTCTTCAGGTCCGCCTTTTGGCTTTGATTGTTCTATTTAAAATAATAGTGTGGTATCATTTAGGCGATTTGCTTAGTCTGGACTTTGTTAAAATCTGGACCGAAAGGGACACCGTGTTGTAAAAAAGCAATCATTATATGTCCGGTAAAGTAGCAGAGGCAATTCTTGGCTTTGTATGACACTGTCCATTTAATTAGGCAACCTTAGTGGGAAATTGGAAAGATGAATTTAAGGCTAGTCAAACGAAAATCTTGTGGATACAAACAACGTGGGATAATATTATTGATGTTTACAGAAATGGATTGGAACCACAAAACTCTCGCCCGTAGTTATCGGGAGTGGAGAAAATCATGTTCAACTTCTACAGGATTTTGTTTCGGCCCCTACGAAACACGTGCTCATAGTCGGATATGACATGATCCGGTCCCCCAAACACGAAAATTCAAGTGAAAATAAACCATCTAATATTAATCTTGCAGACGCCACGCAAATCAAATTACCACCAAACTATGCGGCAAGAAGACTGTTCTAATTTGTGACGAAGGGCATCGTCTTAAAAATAGCAAGGGCAACAAGACTATACAATCACTTGCATCTCTGCAATGTGCAATGAAGGTTCGCTTCATATCTGGTAGAAATGCAGGAAATTATATTTTTCCTGCTGTGATTAGGTGATCCTTTCTGGAACTCCAGTCCAAAATAACCTCATGGTAATTTAATTATTCAAAGTGAGCTTCTTCATCTCAACTTTGTCATTCAGGAATTCTACTCTATGTGCGATTTTGTCAACCCCATGTCTTTGGGACCACCAGCTACATTCCGGGTAACATCACGATTGAATTATTGGGATATATTGCTCTAACAGTATGTATGTATACGTCATTGCGTGCAGAACTCGTATCATATTCCAATATCCCGATCAAGAGATGCAACTTGCTCCGAAGAAGATAAGAAAACTGGCGAGGCAAGATCAATAGCTCTCACAAAAATTACGGCGAAATTTGTGGTCACTCGATACTTTCAAACTAACTTTTTTGATTAATTATTCATTAATATATTTATCTTTGAAGCTTCGGCGCACCGCGGATATTCTTCAGAAATTTCTTCCACCTAAGATAGAGCAAGTAGTGTTCATTCCCATGACAGAGCTCCAAATCGGTATCTCTAAATTGCTCGCTTTATTCTGTATGATTTATCTTTTGTATTGTCAGATATATACAATGCATTCTTACGTTCCAATGTTTTCAATCGTGGAGGGAAATCTGCTTCTGCTCTGCAGTGCATAACAATCATGGTCGGCTTATTCAGCACTATCTAGTTGTTTTAGAAAATGATACAAATATATCACCAGAAGAAAATCTGCAACCATCCCCAGCTTATCTACCAGTTTTGCAAAGCTCGCTCTGAGAAGGAGAACTGCGACCCGCATATTAGACATGCTTTCAAAAGATATCCGACAGATCTCTCTGACGAAGTTGATAAAAAACTTTCTGGGAAGGTTACACTCTAAGCTATAATTTACTTGAATCATCGTAGAGTCATGGTTCCTTCCTCACGATATATTAGGTTCTTTTCCTCGACGAGTTGTTACTACAGGTGATAAATAGAATTTTCATGCTAGAAAAATTTCGTTAATTTGTTTTCATATTAGATTATGAAAAGATCTAAGGACAAAGTTGTTATTGTGAGCAATTACAAAGAAACCCTCGAGCTCATCGAACGCCTCTGTTTTTCGAGAGGGTATGGAAGAATCAGGCTTGATGGACAGACCAAAAGCTCGATTCGCATGGACTTAGTAGACCAGGTAAACCTTCTGCAAAACGAATTTCTGTCAACTTAGATGAACATCATTTGTAGTTCAATTCTCAATATTGCGACAAGCGCATCTTCCTCTTGTCCGCGAAAGCTGGTGGCGTGGGATTGAACCTGATCGGAGCTAGCAGGCTAATACTATTCGACCCTGATTGGTTCCTCAATCTGATAACTACCACACTAATACGACTGTTGAAGTAAATGAGGTTTTTATTATAGGAATCCAGCAACCGATCTTCAAGCTATGGCACGAGTCTGGCGTGATGGTCAAAAGAAAACAACCTGGATCTATAGACTACTAGCTGTGGGTACCATAGACGAGAAGATATTTCAACGGCAGATATCGAAGCAAGAGGTCATCATCGTCTATGGAACAATACTAAACCAGGAATCAAAACTTAGCATGTTTTCGCCAGATCTCGTCCTCCGTTGTAGACGAAGAAAAGGACGTGATGCGCAACTTTAAGACAGACGACATTAAAAAGCTATTCTCATTGTGAGTAGTTCTCTCTTTACTCTGTTTCGACTTATCCTCACTAAAGGTATTATTTCAGGAACATTAACACTAAATGCGAGACTTACGACTTCATACAAAGTGCAAGGAAAAAACGTCAAATGGATCTCAAGAATGATTGGGAATTTTTGCAGGGGAAAAAATCAGAAGAGGTATAAGAACTCTCCACCCGCAATGCAGAAATTGAAATTGTTGTTTTAATAGGACATAATGATGCAATCAATTTCTGACGATTTAGTTTCGTTCATATTTTGGCGAAAAAGTGCCCCAGATGTCACAGAATCCAGTATGACTTTGTCACCTCGCCACAATAGCGTCACTTCCACTGACGCAGAAATTTCCCCAGCAAGGGAAGAAGATTCTAATATTTTGCAAGTTGATGACAACCTGTTCGCGTCTGAGGATGAAGATTACCTTTAGAGTTTTCCTGCACATGTGCAACATCGTTAAATTGATTGCGCCTTCTTTCCTTTCAAGCAATTAGCAGACTATAGGCACAGTATATGAGACGGATGTAACGAATAAGTTAAATTTGTTCAATTGTCATCCTAATGTAGCTGTGCAAAGCTGCGGCTACAGCGCTTAAATTGTACTGGTTTGTTTCACAGTATATACAGTGTGCCTATTGTGCAATGCTCGGACATGGGCACAGAACCTAGCAGAGCCGCATGGTATGCATTTTGCATGATCTATTTCAATTGCTCCAAGCTAGCAAGCCTTTTGGCAATTAAGCAGCAAGTTCGCCGCATTCTATGCGACGGGCATGGGCGATATATGGACATATATGTCCCTATACGTGTACGCGTAAGGAACACATGTACCCATGCACACCACATGTACTAAAAAGCACACACACATGCTCTGTTCATATCCACACATGCACCAAACAAGCCACTACACATGTACCTGTACATGTGAGCGCTATCATCTGGCACATGTGTAGCTATAGGTACATGTGAAGTACGTGATGTACACATGTCGTAGACGGCTACACGTATATGGACATATATGTCCCTATAGCGAGAGGCGGCATGGCTCTCAGTTGTCTAGATCATCATTGTCTAGTTGTTGCGACGCACCACTCTCTATAGCTAACTAGCTTGCTCCGACCTCGCAACGCCATGGCTACGGACGGCTGCGCCGGCATGCACTAACTAGCTAATGATACCGGGTGCTTGCTTAAGACATTGAATTCTAAGCTCTTCACAGCTTTACTAGTCTAGAGCTTTACGCGTTTTCATCTTGCACGTCATGCATCAAAGCTCATCTAGCTCATATACAAGGCGCATGCCATATGCGTACATAGCTATGCGTATGTAGCTTGGTTACTATACATGCGATGCATCCTAGCGTGGAGGACTTCGGGAAGCGCATAGCTTCGATCGTGTAGTTATAACAACTCCAAAAATTCTTAGCGACAAAGCAAGATATACTTATACTGGTATAGGTTGTGCAATAGTGCTGAACATGCTCATAATTTTGGTGTGATGTACTGAGCCAGCTGTTTATTAGAAAATACCACATTGACTACGCTATCCTGCGAATCACTCGCTGCAGCATTAAATTAAGATAAATCTCATGTCGTTTGTACATTCGATCTATTGTAATTCAGCGTCAACAACTTTCCTAAATTGAAGCAGAACTGGGTAAAGTAGGTCGAAAGCACGATGAATCTGAACACAAAAAAGAAGATTTACTTGACGCACTAAATATTGATTGTACGCCATCAACATCATGCGAGGACGTAACTTTCGACACCTCAGATCGAGTTTTGGCTCCGACTAATAGCACGGTTCCGGTTACAAATACGAAAATTGTGACCCTAAAACAACGAAACTTAATTAAAAACGCCGCTATCTTCTCCATCATGACGACTTCTTACCTGGGAACAGTCATTCGATATATCAGACCAGGGAATATTTCTGGCTCGAAACTGACAAATTCCTGATCAAATAGATCGTTACGAACGTCTAAAGTTGAGTCTTTATTAGTAGGAAATACTGCAATGCTCACATTGTGCGTGGTAGCTAAGTCCTCTAGACGAACTGGAAAATCAACCTAAGAAAACCATTTTATTACGTGTAATCGAATTACCCGTGAATGACGAAAGTTATAGAAGCACTATCATCTTCATCATCATCATCATCACCATCATCATCATGAGCAAGAAAAGGAACACTAAACAGTATCAACACCTAATTTATTACGAACCTTGCATTTGGCCATTATGCTCCGTATCAATGGTTCTTCATGGGAAGGAGCGAATCTTACTTGGGGATATCCAACCTAAAAACAGCATAATATATCCCTGTGAAATTGATATATTATTCTCTACATTCAGAGTTCCTCTCTGTCTGCCCTCTGGATACAGCAAAATCGCTAAAACGGATGATAGTCACTGTATGATGATATATTTTGAAGGTACGACCTCGATAAATTGAATGATAAAAATAATGATCCTGCTAATACCTTCTGCAGTATTCTTACGAACTTTTTGCACGCGAAATGAGCAGCTCTGAAAAGGCAGAGAAAGCATGAGTTCCAAACAAGTGGCTCATGAAAAATAGATATATTACATATATATATATATATATATATATATATATTAATATTACTTTTCATTCTTTGCGCCCATGCACACCAACTTTCCAGAGGCATATCTATCGGAATTGCGACAGATTATGTGTGTGTGTGTGTGTGTGTGTCTGTATGCGCCATTTGTGCTTGGATGTGTTTGAAGTAGTTCGGGCTACAATGATTCAAAAAACGGCGAGAGAAAATGGCCTCCTTATCACTTATGATATACAAATTAGTATTGGTTAGTTTTTACATCATGCCAGTGGCTTTTGGTTTAAGGAGGCGAATTACGACGGCACGAAATCTCTATTGTTAAATAAAAGTGATCAACATGGTTTCATATTTGTAGTTCATGATTACTAACTTAGTTGAAGTTGCAATCAAATAGAATAATAATAAAGTAATGAAATAATTAAAGTGTCATGTTAGGAGTGACACAGGTGATCAAGATGCTTACCAATGTTGTGTTTTAATTTGGATTATATTTGCTTGTAGTAATTCATCACATGGAGAAAAACTTTACAATGTTTTGTAGATAGTATTCTAACACGAAGAAGATAATATTATTCGTGATCATCAGATCCCAAACACACCACTCACCTTTGGGTTGTACTCAGCGCCTCTCACATGAGTAACAATGCGGACTAAGTCCAGCTTTGTACGCTGTAGTAGTAGTAGTAGTAGTAGTAGTAGGAGGAGGAGGAGGAGGAGGAGTAGGAGTAGTAATAGTTGTAAGGGAGGTTCGTTGTATTATGTATGTATGTATGTATGTATGTATGGTCAGCCTGAAATGATGATGGCTCTACTAAATCACAATTTTGAGAAATAGAAGATAAAAGAGCGCGTCATTGTGTAAGTGATACTTAGTATTAGTATTGCCCCTTATTGAAATAAAAAATGCGAAAAGACAGATGTGCTTGTGTGAGCACCATTTCAATTCTATCAGTGCTGCAATCCTTTTTAGCTACTACTACTACTACTACTACTACTACATTGGGAGATTATCTACCAGATGTAAAAAAGCAAAGACACAATTGACTTCTGGTTGTATCTTGTTCCGCTGGTTACCATCGAACGTATCCCCTTCTATCTAACATAATTATTATATTACGTCAGAGAATGACGAAAAACATTACCATGATTCCCTTGTACTACTACTACTTTCACCACTACCTGCTCTTTTCTCTCGCCGTAGTCCGCTTTGTTGCTGCCCTCTTGATCATTGGGACCGACGACCTTGTCGTCGTGATTGAAACCACTAGTATTATCACTAGCAGTAGCAGTGGGATTAGTAGGTTCGCTTGAGTAGGCGGAACTACTGATATAATCTGCACTGGTGGAAGATTTAGCCTCCTAAAAGGAAGTAGTAGTAAAATAGATAATAAATCAGAAGAGAGAAGAAAAATGAAGGACAATTTCAGCTTGATTCCTGTAATAGTAGAGTAAATGAGATTTGAAATCAATTATGTTGAACTGACACAAAAAAGAATGTCACAACTAGCACCTTTGCAACAATATTTCTCTCGAATTGACGGATCATCTCGCTCTCATCGTCGTCATCGTTGTCCCCACTTCTATTTCCGTCTGCCTTCCCCAGGTCTTCTGCAGATACCAAATCTTGATTTCTCCCTTTCTTTCCTCTTGGCGTTATTCTTCTAGTTTTACGCGAAGAAGGAAACGATAAAGATGGCCTGAGCCGTGTGTTTCGATTAGATGGCCTAGAGAAGGGTCTCAGTCGCTTGTTATGCTGTTGCTGCTGTTGTTGCTGCTGCTGGCTGTTGTTGCTGCTTTTATTACTGTCATCTTGGTAAGATGAACTTGAAGCAGGAAGCGTTGCCGTCCTAGTCATTTTTGGAGGGTTTTTCGAAGTAGCTTTGGCCTCTACGTGCTTCAACATCGTTGCCTTCGATGCTTCCTTCGCTTCCTTGTTTACATCACTTAATCCATCTCTTCCCATTATGGCAAAAGCGCTAGATAGTATAGATATATTTTGTATCGGTAAGCCTTCTCTAGAATCACACACCCAGGAGCCAACCTCTAGAACCAATGTCCAAAGAAAAGGGGGGGCAAGGGGTACGAGGATCGTCAAGATTCCAAAATCAGGAGACCCCTCGAGATGCTTAAAAAACACGGGAGCCTCTCGAGACTCTCGACGAATTGGCGGAAAATAGAGGCAGGGAGTTGGGGTTGCATCTGCAAAAAAAGCACTTGAAATTACTTATACGACATGGTAATTTCTGCACATTAATTGATTCTCCGGATACCATCTTCATGTGGAAACGACATAATATTTTAGTATTGAGTTTTTGGTGTTTACATTTCACAGGAGAAATATAGTAATTATCCTGCAAACAACACAAATATATGGCTAAATAACACCAAATAGTGAAATTTGAAATGAATTATTTGTACCACAAAAACTTCATATATCTTAGTTCATATCTGAAGTAGCTCCCATGTTCGCGCTTGTCTTCCTCCTCTCCTGCTTCCAAGCTGAGGCACGCCCCAGGGTCTCCCATAAGGATCTTGCCAATGGACATCCCTACTCTTTCGATGAGTATCTTGTGGACTTCAAAAAATCATATCCAGAGTCACAGATGGGCTACCGCAAGGTTCCTCTACTCCACAATGCGAAATTTGTTTCAAAGGTGCTAATCCGCCGTATCTGTTTAGGGCATCTTTGAACGCCATTTGGAGATCATTCGCCGCCACAATAAAGAGGATCATTCTTACTTCCTCCACGTAAGTACATCATGAAGATCATGAGGAATAATACACGTTCAGGCGATACGATAAGATTCTGACTGTAATATAGGTTAACGACTTTACTGATTTGCATCCCGAGGAGTTTCGCCGTTCCACTCGTGGGTTCCATCAACGTAGCCACCCTAAGTTGCAGAGCTTAGACAGCAAGGTTGCTCGTGCTGCTCCTGTGAATTACGAGTTTCTGGCTACACTGCCTGACAGCGTCGACTGGAGGGACAAGGGCGTGGTTACCGCGGTTAAGAACCAGGGCGGATGTGGATGTAAGAATTCAGTAGATTAGCGCACCATACGTTGTAGTAAAGATAATTGTATGGATATATTACGTACTTCGATTTGTGTTAACATGTTCTACTTTTTCTGCTAGCTTGTTGGGCATTTTCCTCATCCGAGACGATGGAGTCCCACTTGGCCATTGCCACGGGAAAACTGATGACCCTTTCCGAGCAGCAGCTTGTGTCTTGCGCACCAAATCCTGAGGAATGTGGAGGCACTGGCGGTTGCCAAGGCTCTACTCAGCCACTCGCCTTCCAATACATCGGATCAGCAGGTATTACGACTGAGGAGGATTATCCTTATCAAGGAAGCACTGGAACCTGTGATACCTCCAAGATCAAGGCTGTTGCAAATGTGACCGGTCAAGTTGACCTCCCCACTAACAACTACACTGCACTCATGGAAGCGATCGCTACCATTGGCCCTGTGGCTATTAGTGTCGATGCTGGGACTATTGGCTGGCAGCTTTATGGTGGTGGTGTGATGAAGGGTAAGTGCGGAAGTGATATTGACCACGCAGTGCAGCTTGTTGGCTATGGTACAGAGAATGGCGACGACTACTACCTTGTGCGCAACTCCTGGGGCACTACATGGGGTGAGCAGGGTTACATTAAGCTCTTCCGCGAGGCAGAGGCATCTTGTCAGACCGACAGCTCGCCTCAAGACGGTTTCGGCTGCAAGGGAGGTCCTTCCGAAATAACAGTATGTGGCATTTGTGGTATCCTGAGTGCCTCCAGTTATCCAGTTGGAGCGCACCTCGTATAAATTGTATTACAGAAAATCCCAATGTGAGCACCTAATGATGGCTGTAGAATGGCTGCTTTAATTTATGCATTTTTGACTGAGTTGCAACAATGAGGGAGGAATGGATCATGCCAGGATGGTCTCCATATGCCTCCTGAAATGTAAAGGAAGTAACAGTCGCTACAGTAAGGAAGAAGCCACATCAGAATGACGTAGGAGTTGTGCAGCGTGCAGCCGCGTCATGCTGACATGCTTAACTTGTACACTGATCGATTTGAGACCGCTTGTACTCCTTCCTCTAGTCCTGCTCACAGTTCACACATTATTGTCGATTGCGATGCTAGTCCTGCTCACAGTTCACACATTGTCAATTGCGATGTGAGTAGGGTAGGACAGAGCATGCATGCGATGCGCAGGATTCGATCCTGACAATGTACGCAATGAGATCGGGATCAGCGCCGCAAGCGTTATTACCTACATAGTTACGTTTTATCGTTTAATTGTTCAATGCGCCCGGCGACAGGGCGACGTGGTACGTTCTAGCTAGCTACATACATGCACATAGACGTTGCCCACGCAAAGCTAGCAAGGTTGAACGCAGCTGTGCGGTCGTGCTAACAGCGTCTAGGCGTAGGCAACGCCACGTAGAACGCACGCTACGGCGTCGGTCGGTTCATGAGAGAAGTAAAGTCCATCATGCTAATTGTAGACAGGAAACATCCATGCATGCATGCATGAGACGGATGCAATGAAGAATCAAATTTTTTCAATGGTCATCCCAATGTGGCTGTGCAATGCAGCGGCTGCAGCGCCAATGTTGCATCTGTTGGTTTCTGCCACCACGTGCTTCATGCATTTGAAAGCGTCCTCATGCGACCGATGTTGCCGCGCACTGCGCGCAGCAGTTCTGGAGTCCTTTTCAGCATTTGTCAGCCGGTTCGTGTCGTCGTTGCGATTCATGATTGCGCTCATTTGATTGCGCAATCTGATTTGTTCTCGACTGTGTGTTGGACATTGCAGGAGATGATCCATGTCCTTCAGGATGCCACATGCATCGCACGTGGCATCTGTCTCTGTGCATTGTCCACGTGAGAACACGAATTTTCCAAGATTGCCGACACCACAGATGGCGCGCATCCATGATGTAGCGACACTTGGAAGTTTCAGTTTGATGCCGGTGATCGAAGATGACGGAAGGAATCCAAGATTCTTGAGATGCACAGCTCGCAATGAATCATTGGACCATTCCTCCTGCAATTCGGCAAAAGCACAGGATTTCATCACCTTGTGATGTTTTTTTGATTCTTTTTTCAGCGCCTCTGTTGTCGTCAAAACTGTGGGCAATTCGTCACCTAACAAATCGTCAGTGATCGATTTGAGACGACGAAACAAAGACACTTGTTCCACGTGTTTGTGGACACATCAATCCACGATGTGCCACCTGGCATTTTTCGATTTTCAATGATGAAGCCACAACTGCTGCAATCATTTGTTCCCTCATGCATTTGAGGACCGCTGCCTGTGTCGATCCATGCATCAGTGCGCAACCATGATTCAGCACATTGCACTTTGGTTTGATGTCGGGGTGGCAACGTGCCAGTGAGGACGTGGGGAACGTCGTTGGAGATGGATCCAGGTGATCCCAATGCACGTTTCAGGGTTTGGGATTCCATGGAATCCATCTGTTTCATTCGCATGTTTCTTCGTGATCTCCACATTGGAGCTGCGTGTCTGCTGGATGCAAGGAACCATGATTTGCAAAATTTCAGTCTGGCATTTAGCGGCACAAGGTGTCTGGAACAACACAACCTTGACAAAAACCTTCGCTTCTTTTGCAATCTCAGGTGAGAAGCAAGAGCATGTTTTTCAAAGGTCAGTTTGTTGTCGAAGATCAGTCCGAGACATCTGCCGCTGTCGACTCTTTTCATTTTGCCTTGGAGATTCAGAGAGATGTTCCAGGAGGTTTGGTGTCGGCAGGCTTTGTTTCTTTTGTCAATGACGAGGTGCCCACTCTTGTCCCCATTGAATCGCATCCGCCATTTCATGCACCAGTCCGTCATTTGGTTCAGGTCGGCCTGGATGTCATCTTGCATTTTCCCCCATCGGTTTGGCGAAAACAATTTGCAGGGGGTGACGTCGTCACAGCATGTTTGGAAATCTGTGTTGTCAATTTGTTCGCAAACATCGCAATGGGTTGTGAACAGGAAACAGCTGAGAGATGATCCTTCGGGGACGCCGCTCTTGAGATTCATGTGTTCAGAGAGAGCATTGCCAAATCTGAATCTGGCGGTGCGATCTCTGAGCCAGTCGTCGATGTGCACATGTGTGCACATGCATGCATGTGCGCTGCACACATGGGCAGATGCCACATGCAACACTTGTGGGGTCGTGAAAGACATGGATCATCTCATACACATACATGTGCATGTACATGTACATGCATATGTGTACACATATGTATGACCATTGAAAAAATTTGAACATTTCATCACATCCGTCTCACACATACATCGTATATATATATATATATATATATATATATATATATATATATATATATGTTGTGTATGCTGTGGTATTCCTGTGTCTATTTCCAAGATACTTATTATAGATATATATATATATATATATATATATATATATATATATATATATATATATATATACATATATACACATATATTGTTGCACAGCTACATTAGGAGATGATAATGCTCTAGAGCTAGCAAGCGAATGACGTGCAAACAATGCAACGAGCACATTTACATGTTGAACGATACGCATAGCTCTACAGCTACATTAGGATGAGCATTGAAAAGGTTTGATTAATTCATTAGATCTGTCTCATCTAGTCATGTTTATCTAACGGTACGATACAGGTCGATAACGGCGTGTACAACACCGTGTTGTTTGTTTCCTACAAATCACAGTCATCTCATAGCTTCATGCTGTAGTTTCTTCCCACAATGGAGCGGATGCAACACCTGGGTTCGCATTTCTAATGAAATTTGCGAAATCTACCGTCTCGTCGTTAGCTCGCATAGAACCCATCATAATCTCCTGTGTTATTATAGATTGGAAGGTATATCAACAATGTTTATAATTTGGCAGGCAGAAAACATACGTAATTCATTTGAAGGATTTGTAGTAGGGCATGTGTATTCAGCACTTTATACTACACACAAAATACACACACACACACACACACACACACACATACACTGAATGTACACATCCTATGCAATTTACAAAATTGGTGGAAGATACCGTGGGATATGTGTTGTTTTCACTTCCATTAGTTGCTGCCTTGTTGTTCTCCGAACTGATCCCATTCTTTGGTCTCATTGTGTTGTTTGTTTCAATTGCGTAGCAGAACAAAATCGCATTTGTTGAATCAAGAATTACCTAATGTTTGAAGTGAAAGTGTTGTCGTCTTAGACGGATGATCACTGGTTGAATAGTAGCAGTTCCAGCAATACATACATGGCTGGCTATGATGACAATACTAAGTATAAGTTATGAGTAAATTCAAATTACCTCTGCCATGAATAAAAATACAAGATGTGCAAGAGCAGCGACAAACAATCCCATGAAGACTGGGGCCGATTTATACTCAAGTTGTCCAGTCAAAATTGATAATACCTGCATTTGCAGAAGTAGTAGTAACTTAAAATCTTTTCAATCCTATTACTATTACCACTCTCCATCATCATCAATCATCATTATATGTTTTGTACCTTGACTACTTCTGTTGATTGCAATAATACAGTTGTGTGAAAATACCAATCAAAAAAGAAAATGATGCAATGTAACAAACATACAACATGCCTTTATGTTTGAGGTTGTCTTCTAACCGTAAGGGTGGTGAGAGGGTAATAAATCGTCACCAGATAAAATATAACTAAAAAGGCATCGATTACTGCCTGCCAGGCCCACGAGTAGGAACTACATATATGATACTGTGATGATTGATGATGATTGATGATGATTGATGATGATGATGATGATGATGATGAAGATCAACATTTTGATGATACAATTGATACGCGAGTCGCAATAATCATCAGACAAGAACAACTTCCTCTATGAACTTCTCACATATTATATAAAAACTCAAAAGCATGATGATGAGTAGTTTTATAATATTCTTATATACCACCAGAATGTCAAAGGAAGGGATCCAAAGTCCTCGGAAACATCAACCCAAATCAACGTCACAACGCCGCTCAGCAAACCCATGCTGTAAGCAAAGACCGATACCACAGTCTCTCCTGTGCATTATTGATATCATTACTATTGTTTTTATTATTATTGCTACTAATGTAGTAGTAGTACATACTTGCATCGATGGGTTATACGACAACACTTGCTTGTAGTAGTAGTAGTAGTAGGATACAGGAGGAAGATCTGATCATCAGCGAATCGAGCAGCGATTTACGACATAGAGAAAGATATTTACGTAGTATTATATGGACTACTACCAAACTCTTGAGAGACAATAAGTTGCACCTGGTAAATGCACATTTATAATTATTTAATACTAATATCAGTTTTTTTTGGATATTATAACACAGTAGGTAGGAAGAGAAATCTGCAGTTGAGATCTCATCAGCAGCCAGCAGTATAATGTGATAATGATGTAGTTAAAGAAAAACATACACTCACGTCGTAGCTCTCTTCTTTTACTGATCACGTAGTTATAACGATGATAACGATGATGATGATGATGGTGATATATTATTGGATGTTTCCTGTATGCTACTACAAAGAAAAAGAGGCTTTGGTGACAACAAACTTCGAGTAGTAGCTATTTGCGAACACCTTCCTATTGCTTAACATTCTGTTGGCACTCAATCCTACATATATGAAGGTAGTTATCATCAATTTTTGTTGTTCTTGTACGCTTGAAAAGAAAATATCAGCACCATCCATCATCTAGAAGAATGATGATGATGATGATGAGAATATTATCATGCAAAACTATTACTAAATGTATAAACGATATAGCAGTCGTCATACCAGATCTGAAGAAGGATTTACTGCTCACAGAATGAGCAATGATAGCATATCTACATACCAAGACATGACATTTAGATTAAGATGGAAGGGATGATATATAAAATCATGATATTTGATTTGGCTAGTGGATCATAATCTATCCAATATATCGTTGCTGCTCGTATTTGTGAGAGATGTTGTTGTACACTCTTGTTTTTAGATCGAATTCCATGATATTATAACCTTGATGCTACTTGTGTGGATTTTGCACAAAGCATGCAGCATAAACTGACAAGTATTCAACAAACAGGTAGTCGTTAACACTCTATGTGCTTCTTCTGCTATATTCTAAGGTCAGTGGGTAGGAAATAACGATAGGTGGTAATAACTAATAATGGTGATACTACTACTACTTACTACTACTTTACTACTACAAGGGAGATAACAGAGCAGTATCATCTGTGAAGTATTGATAATAATCCATGTAGTTTAACTGTTATATATGATGCAGTACGTGTATAGTGTAGTGTATTTTATAATGTGTGTGTATGTGTATAATTCAGAGAGAGAGAGAGAGAGAGAGAGAGAGAGAGAGAGAGTATTTTGTGTATGTTTGTGAACAATATTTCCATTAAAAATTCTACAAACATCAGCCCATCGTTGTAAATCATCATCATCATCATCATCATCATGATCTTAAGTCAATCATCATTATTCTCCTCTTCTTTTTCTTCTTCTCTTGTGATCATGATATACCCAAGAACTTGCTGCAAACACCCACAAGCGGTTGAGAGGCACAGCCTCACCATGCCTAGAAGAATAGGTATCATTTGATAATGGTCAGTGCTGCTGCTGTTTCTGATGATGATGATGATGATGATGATGATGATGATGATACTGCTCTATGTTACTATGAAGATTTTCGTATTGCTTCTTTTCAGTTGGAACTCCCTCCTATTTCCTAGTGATGTGGTATGCTTCTATTCCCACTGCTACTGCTATTTATCATTTCCTACTGATGATGTACTATGCTGCTGATAATACTACTTTGTTTATAAAAGAAATCCGTTAAAGCCAATGATAATCCACCCTGAGTAAGTAGGGAGATATTCATTCGAGATGTTAGTCTTCTTTTTAATGTGTTTATGTATGTGGATTACGTGGATGTGCATGATGTTCCTTTTTGGTGATATCTATTGTACATTACTTCACGCACACACACACACACACACACACACACACACACACATACACACTAAATTGTGTACATAGCACGAGCACACAAAATAGCAGCACCTTCTGATAAAACTACTACTTCTACTACTAATACCACTACTACTAATTATATTATTATTATATACATTATCTTTACTACTACCAGAGAAAGAGTCCCCAAACTTGCACTCATCGCCCATTTCAGAGCTATTATGGATGGATGTGTTAATCTACAAACACACAACAACAACAACAACAACAACAACAACACATCCACATTATACATTTACGGAGAATAAATCAGATAATAAGAAGAACAACACGATATTACACACACACACATACACACACACACACACACATAGGAAAGGGAGGGAGAGAGAGAGAGAGAGAGAGAGAGAGAGAGAGAGAGAGAGAGAAGACAGATGGTGAGGGGGTGGATTGCTTAAAAGCTATATGTCATAGAGAGAAAGGGAGGAAATGATGAGAATATGATAAGACTTTTTGTGTTGTTTTGAATCTTCTTTTGCTACAACTTACTTACTTGCTCACTCACTTACAACTACTATAGTCACTACTACTACTACTGCTACTATTACTACTGCTACTACTATGCCAACACTGCCTATTGTTGTTGTTGTTGTTGTTGTTGTTGTTGTTGTTGTGCTAATGATGGTGATAGTGGTGGGGATAGTAAACCTACATTTTCGAAGCTTCCTTAGCCATGGTCATATTTGTTGGAAAATACCAGGAGACTGTAGACACACTCGCCACCATCAACTTCACCTAGCAACGACAATCATCAGTATAATACAACTATATCAGGATAGCAGTCGTCATTATCTTTATCATCAAATTCTCTTCCATGTCCTGCTGTATTCGTAGGAGTATTATTATTGTGATTCTTATTATTACTATTGTTATCATTCTTCTCACAAACGACGAGAAATGAAGTGGCCAAGAATTGTAGGAAGCAGATCTTAAGCTGGTTACTACTGTTGTCACGGTTGGTGATGTAGGATGTGCTCATCAATGTCATGTTAATATTACTACTACTATCACCAATGCTACCGCTATATGGAAGTTGTAGCATAATACAGTGAAACTAAGATCATGATGATGATGATGATGATGATGATGATAATGATAACAACTATAACAATAATCATGTTCCAAACGACACGTCAGCAGGTATTTTCCTCCTCATATGCCTCTTGTACTACGTCATCTCTCATCAATTCTTCTCATCATCTTCATTCTTCATGAAGTTTCTTCTTCGCAATTACTTGTTTCAGATAGTAGGTCATCCAGGCCAGCATCAAGGAAGATAAGACGCGTTTTGTTTTCCCTTTTTTTAAAACAAGCAAACAACAGTAGAGGTTAGAAACGACTACAACAGCATATCATATAAGGATGGTTGCTCCGCCGTTAGAAATGAAAGTAGTAACATAATTCAATGATGATGATGATTGCTCCGCCGTTAGAAATGAAAGTAGTAACATAATTCAATGATGATGATGATTGCTCCGCCGTTAGAAATGAAAGTAGTAACATAATTCAATGATGATGATGATGATTGCTCCGCCGTTAGAAATGAAAGTAGTAACATAATTCAATGATGATGATGATTGCTCCGCCGTTAGAAATGAAAGTAGTAACATAATTCAATGATGATGATGATGATGATGATGATTATGATTAATATATATATATATATATATATATATATATATATATATATATATGCTACCGTAAGGGTCATAGTTCCTTTTGCTCTGATACATCTGAACCATGTTGATAACACATTGCAGATTAGAAAATGAGTTAACTTACTGCTATGAATATTACAGAAAATATTATATATATATATATATATATATATATATATATATATATACTTGTTTCTAGACTAAATGAAAGCATATATGAATGCGAAGAGGAATAATAGCATGGTTTCGAGTGAAATGGAAATAACAATATTACTACTGGATGATTGTGTTAAAAAACTACAACAACAATCAAAGATGAAGAATCATCATCCTCATCATCATCATCATCAAATTGTCGTAGTAAGGTGTAATACTACTACTACTACTACTACTACTACTACTACAACTACTACCTGTGCTTTGATGTAGAATAAAAGAACAACCCAGTAACCTGCTTGAACCTGCTCATTATTGTTAAATTAGGTACAATTAAGGAGTGAAAATGAGTGGAAGCAGGAGGAGGAGGAGGAGGAGGACCATTCATTTATTTGCTGAGAAATGTAATTACACACTTGAGTAGTCTAACCATCAACAATGAAGCATTATACATAATATCTATTAATTTTATGGACATAGAATCAACGACACGGCAACAACAACAACAATATAATTATTACCCCAAGTGAAGCAAACCAAATCCCCCAGTGATGTCGTAAACATACACACGACTGTACAATTCATCGTAATCATCATCAAAACTACTTACTACTCAGTATTTAGTATACTCTCTCTCTCTCTCTCCCTCTCTCTCTCTCTCTTTCTGTCTTTCTCTCTCTTCTTTCCCCTCTTCTTTGATTTGTGATCATTGAGGAAAACAGTTCTACCTGCTGCTGCTACAACTACAAAGAGATAATGCAATGGTACACTATCTACCAACTTACCAGGTTTTTATTATAATCATGTTTTATTCACTGACCTGCTGAAGAAATGCCGCAGCATAGTTTATTTCTTTGTATTTATATCTAAGATGATGTCGGAGGACAGGGCAATCAATCACAACGATGATGATGACGACGATTAGTTGTTCAAATTTGGTTTTCATGAAAACAACGATAAATAATGGTGATGACAACAGCATTTATATCAAATTACAATATAATATATTGTAAGTTTTTATTGAGTATTATGTAGTTGTCTTCCAACATGATTTCATTGTGTTGCTACTACTACTTTCAAATGCTACGCTACTCCCACTACAACAACAACAACTACTACTACTACTACTACTACTACTAGATTCTATTCTTCTTGTTTTATCAAATGTTAAAGTGATCTTAAGCGTACATCATCGTAGCAATTAAGGCAACAACAATGGGAATGCATACGCCGCCAAGAATTCCACTGAAGCTCATGCTGAATAAAATATGAGTGATCATCATGAAAACGATGTTTAACAAATAATGTCATCATGATACATTTCATGATCTGAAGCAAGTGCGCGTGTGTGTAAACACTATATACAAATGTGCGCGCGCGCGCGCGTGTGTGTGTGTGTGTGTGTGTGTGTGTGTGTGTATGACACAATTTATTTGCTTATGGAGATTCTACATTTTGTGCGGTGCTACCACCAGTGGATCTATTCTCCTACTACCATTGCTACTAGTAGACAACACTGACATATTAGGTAATAACTACAACAACTAATAATAATAATGATGATGATGATGATGATGATGTAGAGTAGTAGCTACGCTCTTTCCTCATAGGCAAGTTCTGAATTTGTGTCATTGACTTTCTTATATCGTTACTCACACCACGTGTATTGGGTTTATTCGAATTATCCATCATTATTCTGTACCTCAAGGAGATGAAGAATAAACATTTCACGATAGAAGCTCCCCAAATGGTAGCCCTCTGCACGTACAAACGGAAAATAGTAGGTTTAATGATATGAAGAAATCATCGAGTTCTTTTATGAGTAAGCAATGGATCACGAACAAACAGTACAGAAATCGTCAACAACTAAAATCGAGGAGAAGACGATAAGAACAGCTAGATGATGACAAAAAGAGCAATACTGCTATTAATGAGAACACATATAATATCAAAAATAAAAACAATAATAAGAAGAAGAATAATACCGAGTAACGTTGTAGTAACCACACCCACAGAACGCCCAAAGAAAGGATTCCACAGCTCAATACGACTGTAAAAAGCATTAAACACACACACACACACACACACACACACACACACACAAATATACTTTGTTAAATGGTCTCGTAGTTTTGTTAGATGGTCTCGTAGTAGTACGTACGTCTACAGACAACTATAAGATTACTTATTGAAGAGGTAAGTGTATATAATAGGTCATGTTGCTTCTCCATCTTCCTCTTTAACATCTCCATCGTGGATTTTTCTTCTTTCTAATCTACTAAATGAACGTCCTCCCTCCCATAGTCCGTTCGGTTTTTTTTTTACAACAGCTTCGTGTTCATAGCGCGCGCGCGCGCGTGTGTGTGTGTGTGTGTGTGTGTGTGTGTGCAAATCTGCTTAAAATTACGTGGAATATCAGGATGACGACGGAGGTAGCCCCAAATCACAGGTCCCCCAACGTTTGATTTTAGTTCTTTCCATTCCACCTAGGGTGGATTGGTGATATCTTCAATTTCCAAGGGGGATCACGCAATGGTGAACACTTATTTTTCAAAAATTATAATGTAGGAATAAGCGAGGTCCTCTGCAATCATGCGACGATGACCTTCTGCGTACCATTATGTTAGTGTTAAAACTACTCACTTCCCCATCGTTCGCAGCAGCACCTTGAAGAATCATTCGTGCCTTGATAGTGTGCGAAATAAATAGTATCATCAGCTCATCGCTATCATGATCATTACCATCACACACACACACACACACACACACACACACACACACACACACACACACACACACACACAATAAATTTTTCATTCGTACTAGGTAAATGGATTATTACCTGAATGACGAATGTGAGAAGTACAAGCGTAGCAAAAGCCACGCCCCATGGCCAGTCAGCATTGAACCATATCCTTTTCCACTGAATCTAGAAAAACAACCCAGATCAGCTGCAATATTTGTTGTCATTTGGTTCTTACATCGGTACTGCTACCAACCTTGTAGGGTACTATGTCGTCGTCCTCTTTTTCGAGCAGAGGCCGCTTTGCTTCTTGATCTATGAACTTGGCCCTCCCCATCAACGTTGATGCGAAAAGAGATCTCTGCTGCTAGTACTACAAGACGATAGGGGATGAAACGGGTGCTGCTTCTGGTGATAATCTTCCTCTTCTTCCTCCTCCTCCTCCTCCTCCTCAGTGCTAGCAGGACGTCGTGATGGAAATATGATGATCAAGGGAAGCAGGAGAAGCAGTTTCAAATTGTCAGTATTGTTGTCATTGTTGTTGTTGGAAAATACTTTTCGATTAGGTAAAATCCTCGATATATTAGTAGCAATTATGTTCATCGAAGAATGCTTCTGTGCAGCTAACAAACTAATCTACCTATCTGTGATTCACCTAGCCAAACTTTATCGGGAATATATCTTTGAATAGTTGTTATTTGATGGTGCAGACGACCCAAACAACACAAACAACACAAACGAACGATCAAGCCTAGAAGCTCTCACCCTCCCCTTTTCTAGCTTTGGAGAGATGGCGTCAACGCGCGTAGCACCCGAGATCATTGCTGATAACAGGCTTACAACTAGAAGAGTTGAAGCAATAAATAAAGAGATCAATGTAGTACTACTGAGAATAATATACTGGATGGGGCATTAGAATTTGCTTCTAATTTGTGATATTAATTGGCCAAACATTTTTTACCACCCACGGACCCTCAACAATCTAAAACGTTGTGTTTGCTTCTTTCTCACTGCGTTCCCTAGAAATTGTTCAAAGTTGCCACATATCTCCTCAAAAATCCCCAAAGTTCCAAGCCAGCAGAGTTGAAGAAACAACTTGTGGATTTCGACAAAGCTTGCGATGAGATGCTTTACACACTCGTAAGTTACAGAGATATCATGTTGTTGACGTGAACTAATTTCACGAATTTTAGGATGCCAATCAAGAATTATTGTACAGATCGATGAGCGATTTAAATCAAGAATACAGTCAACACAGTGTTTGCCAGGAAACTTTGAAGTCTATCAATTCAATTCTTTCTCCCGGTTTTCAAAGCTGACAAAACTGCGTATACAAAATGAAAAATGACAGCTCACGAAAATGGGACAGATGAAAACACATGCCATACGCGTGCATTTGCACACTTGCTTAGACGAATATCTCTCTGCATGTTGTAGTGAGCATTCATCTGGGTCATTGTAGCAAAATAACATTAGACATTGATAATAAAATACACGTTGCTACTTTTGATATGTAGGCGTAATGTATGCTATTGCAATTATATATTTTCGACAATGAACGTTTTCATACACTTTATTTATCTGTGGTACGTGGGTATGTGGTATGTGGGGGTGTGTGTCTTCGCAAACAACCTATGCTACGTACTCGTTTGTCATCCACAAAGCTAATAAGCACACACTAGCAGCGCATGTGAACAACTGCGATTACCATGAGGGGATATACGTATTGGTTACACAGCATATTAGCACATATGCACATATGCACATATCCAGCTGCATATACTATATGTATTCCGATAGCTGGCCAATGTGCTGTGATTTCTTGCACGCGAGCAAACTAGTAGTACTGACGTGCCTGGATGATTCGCACATGCTGTCATCGCAAATATTGTGTGTCTATAAGCTGCTATGATTACGCAACATCATAACAAGGTTGACAAAACCTAGAAAAGTGTGACAAAACTACCAGCAGCAGCAGTAAAGAACATCTTGTGTTACTGCCCACTCTGCTCGCAATAACATAACAACATAACACTAAGCACCCTGGGTATCAGCGTCTCACATTGCGCATCACCACTCATACTTACTACGTGTGACGGATCGTAGCACGATTCGTGTGTATTTGCATATACAAACACAGAGAAAACGGATAGCCGAGAACGACGATGCTGTTCAGAAAAAAATTATATCACGCATTTACTTATTCATATGGTACACAAAAAATGAAGAAAGCATAACTGTTCTTGCTTACTAGTAGAAACTACCTGTATATGACACACAGAATTAAGGATAAAGACAATCCCAAACTTAATTCTGTGAAATCTCGTACAAACCATCCGATTGAAATCTGGGAATAATAAGTGAAAAGGTGTTAGCCAACATCATACAGCACTTCTTTTCACTTCTATATAAAGGCAAATAAGTAAGTAATTCTCATAATATGTATTATATTACGAGGAGAAGGATTAAAAGCAGGAACGTTCCTACACCGTTGAGAGGTAACGATATACACATGGCCTAAAGTATACGAATGAATGATTAGTTAATACAGCAGTAAACGTATCCTCAAAAGCGAATGATGAAGATGCAGCAGCATTATCCATAACAGATAATAATAATAAAAAGAATAATAATCATAATAATAGTAACCATCATACAAAGT
Source organism: Bigelowiella natans CCMP2755 (assembly GCA_000320545.1). Taxonomy (NCBI): domain Eukaryota; phylum Cercozoa; class Chlorarachniophyceae; genus Bigelowiella; species Bigelowiella natans. Next base: position 103,948 of record ADNK01002959.1, on the reverse strand, counting down.
AATGATGCAGTGAAGCTACTGTTTTCATTGAAGCTATAAAAGCTTTGTGGTTATCACTATTCCTAGTAATACCTGATGGTTCTTCTTCTTAACGGTAGAATAATGCCATTCCTCTCCCCCCCAGCCCTTCCTCCCTACTTCATTGGTAATTATAGCAGCTGTCATCTCCCCTCCTCCATTCCTGTGCTTCGTTGATGTTGCCTTCTTCACCTTCTTCTCCCTCATCTTCATCATCCTCCTTTGAGCAGATGATGATGTTCCTTGTTGTCTGGAGTGGTTTGGGTTAGGAGGGGGCGGTGGTGTTGTCCTACTTCCCATATCTACTATTTTTTGAGGATGATGATGATGATCAGATGATGCTTCTACTTCAGTCATGAGCAGTGGCCTATCAGGAGCCCCCCCCCCCCCTCCTCCTCCTCCTTCTCCTGGTAGGATGATTTCCTTATTACTACAGCTGGATATAATTTTAGTATTGCTGCTGACGGCAGATGGCAGCTCTTGAGACTTGATCATCATTCCCATTATTGTACCATGATTGTTGGAATTGGGTTTAGAAGCAGTATTATTAGCAGTAGTAGTGGTAGTAACACTGAACATATCTGTAGTCGAGACTAATGCTTCTTCGGAAGGAGGAGAGTCGCCTATAGAGCAGAGATCACTACGTTTGCGATTATGCCGATCCCCCCTCTTCTTCTTCTTCTTATTGTTGTTGTTGTTGATGATGATGTTGGTGCTGTTTTTCTTCTCATCGTTTGGCTCTTTCCTCATCTTGTCCGTAGCCATTGTGCTGATCCTATCGTTAGCCTTCTTCACCTTTTTCTCGATGTCGCCTACATTTCTTTCCTCACCCTTGCCTCTAGCTATACTGGTCATAGTATTAGTAGTAGTAGTAGTAGTATACAGGCTGTTATTCTCGTGGTGATGATGAAGCAGCGGCTGTTTCGTGCTGCTGGGGTCATCATCTGATACGATGTCCAAGTTTCTGACAAAGTGGGCAAGATCACTGGTGCTGTGACGTTGCCTGATAATACGTACGTTGACACAAAATAATGCTGCTCATGTATCATCTATGTTTTATAACATCCATTTCCTATTTTAATATCTTTCTTCTTTTCGCACATCATACGTATATTCCTATAAATGTACGCTATACCACCTTACTATTTTGAATAATGATTACTCATGCTATTTCCTTCTGTTGGTATTATTTCCCTATTACAACCTTGATGCTCTTTTCTTCCTACTTGATTTGAAGTCTTCGTTGCTCTCTCTCTCCAGGTGTTGTTGTAGAGGTTGAGAATGCTGCTTCTGATGTCGTGTGATATAAGGGCGGCGAGTATTTAGTGAAGAACGCTGCTGATGAGGATATTGACCATGTCGCCGACTACTGATGCTCTTATCATAATGCTTGTTGCTTGCTACTGCTAATCCTAACGACGACGCTGCTTCTGCATCATCGATCGCCGCCATTGTTGCTGCTGCTACTGCTTTTACTTTATCGTCGTCATTGCTGCTATTATCATGCTTATCAGTATCATTATTACCACTGTTGTTACTTCCTCCTCCTCCTCCTCCTCCAGGTGATGATTCATCGTCATAATCGTCGTCATCATCGTCAGTCTCACCATCGTCTTGACTGTTCTCCCGACCTGCTGCTGCAGTTGTTTCAATATTGATAACATTTGTATCTCTGCGGTGATTCTTTTGGTCAGAAAGGGTTATGATGCCATCAACGTTAGATTTTCTTGAATTCGGTATCTTCTGTTTTCCGGTAACATCACCAGCACTACTTGTAGTAGTAGTAGCAGCAGATAATGACGGTTCTGCTACTGCTGCTGCCAGTGATTTATTGCTATCATTGCTACTAGTAAATAGGTTTGCTGTCGTTGATTGTCCGAGACTGGCGGAGGATGCAGGAATAGAACTACTACCACCAGCAGAAGCAAGATTCACTGAGGAGGAAACACGAATATCGTGCTGCTGCTGCTGTAGCTTGGGTGAAAGTAACGATGATGAGTTTCTAGCTGCTGCTTGTAGTTGTTGTTGTGATGATAATGCTGCTGACCCACTATGCGTCGGTACAGCATTGCCAACAGCTACAAGAGCATTACTTGCGGTAGCAGCAGCAGCAGCAGCAGCAGTATCATCAGAGCCTGAAGCTGTCGTTGTTATTGTTCTTGTTTTATCGTTTACTATTACGGACGACGTTGTTGTTGTTGTTGCTGCTGCTGATGCTGCTGCTGCTGCCGCTGCTACTTTTGCATCTTTTATCGCCTGAAAAGTAGAAGCTCGACGCGAATTACTACGTCGTTGGCGAGTACCACCACTGTGCTTCGGAGCTTCTGTTGCAGCACCTCCTCCTCCTCCTCCTCCTCCTCTTGATGGTAGTACTGTTGATGAAGCTTTTCCTCTTCTATTCTCTCCAAACTTCGGTGATAAGCTTCGAGACTGCAGCAAACGTGCGATTTATTGATTGATAAGATAAGGACGATGACAACAACGCTGATGATATAAAAACTGACACAATTGTCCAGCATCTTCATCAGAACAAAACAGCTATAAATACCAGTGTCATCGTTATCGGCATCAGCATCATTGTTATCACTATTATTATTTTCCTTATTGTGAGCATTACCTTACTATTCTGTTTGTCTTTCTTGAAAACAGATCGTATATTCTTCATCACCTACGAGGAAGTATGCAATATGGCGAAACAGATCATAAATAGAATCGTTCATTAGATGATTATGAAACTCTTGCATCCACAGTTGCAATGCTGCTTCTGCAATGTGTTTTTGGCTGCTGCTGTGTGACTGATGCAGCCAACATACCCGAGAGATTCTGGTTTTCTTCTCTATTCCCTTCGTTTCATCTGAAGATCCTTCCCCTCCTCCTCTTCTTCCATTGGCAAGTTTATTCTCCGTTTCAATTAATGGACGATGTTGTATGTCTGCTGCTGTTGCTGCTCCTGTCGGTAAGGGTGCTCTTACAGCAGGGATGGAAGTCACGGTGTTACTTGTGCCCTCCCCTGTAGTAGTACCAGTGTTGATATCTTCATCTTTTTCAATATCATCTCCAACTTCAGCTCCGTTTGATATTGCAAGATTCGTGAAATAAGCTTCCATCTGAAAAGAAAAGCAGGCCCATAAGAAATACCTTTCTTTCTAGTACGAATAGTACCTACTCGAGGAGAAACTATGCACACATACAAACATTTAAGAATGATCTACTTCACATACAGATAACGTAGTATTAAAGCTGCTACGCACAACCCATTTCCTTTGATTGTGCGGAGAAGCATTGCGTGGGAATATATGCTCAAAATCAGATTTGCAAAATTTCCATTCTCCCTGCCACAATTTATTATTTAAGAGGTAGGTTAGTAGGAGGTATATTATTGTTTATTACTATCATCATCATGATTATGTGTCCACCAAAGAAACTGATGTTGTAGTAGTCAGCTAGCAAAAGTTCTCGCCACACCTGAATCAATTCATCCAAGTCGTTGCTATATGCAATTTTCAGGGGGGGCTTTCCTTGCTCAAGGGACCTTAATAACGGCAGGTCAAAAGAACATGTAGCTAAGACTCTGATTTCAAATGTGTATTGCCGCTTCATCAGAAGAATAACCCCAAAGTATGAAACATTAAGAGTGAGAATCACACCTCGCTATGATTCTGTAAGTAGGTCGTAGATCTTGTAGTTTTTTGGGTAACCGGAACTTAAATTTTGAGTCCTAGCGTAGCAGAACAGAAAGAAGATCACAATAATCACGAATCAACACTCATCCTATATCCACATGCATACATGTGGAGATTCTTTAATCTATGATGACCTACCTTCTTTTCCTGAAGCTCAAAAAAAAGGTATCTGTCCTTGGTCTTGTACTTAGAGAATATACCCTTTCCTGACCCCCCCAGTCTCCGGAATCACCCTGTAACAGACATGCATTCATAAGTGAAAACATCCATGTGTGTTGCGGATATAGAAAAATCTCACCATGGCATTTCCGTTCCTGCTTCCTTCTCTAATAGTCAGGTGTGAAGGGAATCTTCTGCAGCCAATGTGCTCACTGCTAGGCCATATCGTACCTTTTATTCTGATCAAAACCAACGAGTCAGCGTTGGATCCGTACAGAAGAGACGTCTAATTGTACCCGTTAGTCCGTTGCAAGGTAGGTAGGGTGTTTTCCGTTGATTACAAGGCTGGGGTGGGGAGAGAGGAAGGTGGAGAGAAGATTCGGATAACAGCAACAACAAGGATAATAATCATAGCAACGATAGCAAGAATAGTAGTGGTAATTGTCGGTTACTTTTAGAGGAGAAGAATCTCCCTTGACTATAACAACTATTACAACATGATAATAATCATAGCAACGATAGCAAGAATAGTAGTGGTAATTGTCGGTTACTTTTAGAGGAGAAGAATCTCCCTTGACTACAACAACTACAACAACAACAACAACAACAACAACAACAGGTTTGTTACTAAAAGAGCATGCAGCCCCTCGACTCGGAAGTAGGAAGAGGAAGAGGAAGAGGGCAGAAAGAAGAAGAAGAAGAAGAAGGATAACAAAAGAGACAACGATTCTATGACGACGCAAGCTCCTGTCTCGGCAGGAATCGTTTGCACCCTTAGGATGCCCCCCCCTCCCAGCCGTGAGAATGACGGGGATGGCCAACTTGGGGATCCTTCCAGAGAGATCGTCGACTCTTTTATAAGGCAAGCATTCCTTCCTTCATTCTCTATTTGAAAATATCCGTCATCCTTTGATTCATCATTCTCGTTCGAATGTACCATATTATTATGCTGTGTATCTCGATTACTACGCAAGAAATAATGTATTCACTGCAACTAAAACAACTACTACTGTGCTTAAAACGATACGACAAAGGTATCACCTCTCCAAGGGTTTTCAGCATATATGGCTTTTTTTCGACGATCCAAACGATCATACATTCGACCAGGTTGCTTGCGAAGTTTAAGGAGAGAGAGCGAGGGAGGGGGCGGGGGAGAATAATGGCCATGCCCCCCGATTATTAATGTCTGAAAATTACATTGCATGCAGGCGAGAAGTTTTCCTCTGTGCAATGTCAGCGCGATTAGACGAAAAACTACTGAGGAACAAGAGGCAGCATGGAAATCCTCGACGCTGCTCAGCAGATTGGGAGGACTAGAAACCGCGAGAAGAGAAGTCACAGCAAGACAGGTGGTGGTGGTGGTGATGATGGTGGTGGTGACGAATGATGAATGATGAATGATGATGGAAGGAACAAACCACAATAAGAAGGAAAGAAGAGAAATTAGAAGAAAGCCACAATCTAGGGCAAAGATCCAATTAAGAAGAAGAAGAAGAAAGAAGAAGAAGAAGAAAGAAGAGAAAGAAGAAAAGGTAGAAGAATGATATCATTTTGGCGTGCACGATGACGACATGCAGATGTTAAATGCTGAGCTAGCAATGAAGGAAGCTGTGGATTCCAAATCTACCCCTGAGAAGCAGGTGGTGCATACCAGCTGCAACAGAATGCTATCATTGAATTTGCAATGCAAGTGTTGGGAAACAATAGCTCAAACTTCCTTAAACTCCTGTCTCGTAGAACATGATGAAATCATACATAAAACATCTTCCCGTGATTTATAGTATTATCGTCATTGTCGTCGCTGCTTAATACTTGCGATCATGTGTCACTGGCTTGCTTCTTCATCTTCTTCATCATCCTCATCTTTCCTGTCTTATTATTTCAGGTGGAATATCTTGTACACATCGATATTGATGAGCTTTTCTACACAGGTAGGTGGCGCCTACTTAATGCTTTGCATTATTCCCTGAGTAACTGTATATTTTGCAAACAATCGCTAGGAAGTGGTTACAGTGTGTGAATGATATATCAAAAGCAGCTTCCGTCATTTCCTCTTTTGTTTTCCCCGCTCATCACCGCCAGCATCATACCATCCACAAACCGTTGTCATCATCATCATCACTTTGCTAATCTATGGTTTGATTTACCCACTCTCCTGATAACGACGTACAAAAAGGAGAAAATAGCGTGATCCCTCACTTCACATGGCTTCGAGACCAGGGCATCGATCATATGGTATACGAAAAGGGACAATGGATAGTAGTAGTAGTAGTAGTAGTAGTAGTAGTATTAGTAGGAGAAAAACGATATGACGGCAATGGCGGGAGGGGGGGTGGGGGGGGGGAGAACTTATTTGGGCCCATCGATAAAAAGCAAGTACATACGACGACACAAGTGCAATTTTAAGTGAGTGATGAGGGGGAAGTATCCTTGGAATGCTGTTTGGTTGAATGGGGGCTGCTGCTGCTGGGTGTACAATGCTGGTGTTTGCTGCTTATCAATAAGTATTTTCAATCAGTCAACATATGATGAACATATATATTGTAGACATCAGTATTTTCAATCAGTCAACATATGATGAACATATATATTGTAGACATCAGTATTTTCAATCAGACAACATATGATGAACATATATTGTAGACATATGCAAACCATGAAGGTGTTCCAGAAGCAGAGTCAATCAGGAACTACTTTACAGAAGTAGTCAACTATAGTAGTACACTACTTCACTAGTAGTAGTGACGAGTGCTGATGAGAAATGAAAAGGCGGTTTTTCGATATACCTACCCCTCCTCCTAATCTCTCAGCTATAGAACAATCACCACCCTTTGGTTATGTAACTTGATGTGTTGTATCATCCCTATCATCATCATCATCATCATCATCATCATCATCAATAATTGCAGAATAAATATAATAACAAGGTTTCCCTGTTCCGCAAGAATCACCTTACGCTCGGAATACATCCAAGAGTAAGTAAGAGAGAAGGAGGAGGCAAAGGAGGAGAAAGGAAGAAGAAGAAAAGGAAGAAGAACAAGAACAAGAACAAGAAGAAGAGACCATATATGCGAGGAATTGAATGCGATGATGATGTTAGTTGAGCTCTTCATCATGTCCCGACGATGCGATGATGATACGATTTGCTCTTCGTTCTACTGCTGATGCTGCTGCTGCTGCTGCTGCTGTAACTCTAATTTATTCAACATGTATTTAGACAAGAGAGGCAATGAGTTTTTGGACCAAACGCACAAGGTATTCACTTTGTGCTACTATTATTATCAACATCATCATCATCATTATCATTACCATCATCTCCACTATCATCGTCATCGTCATCGTAAGAACTTTCATCCCGACATCTTTGTGATCATCATTAACGGCTTCTTCATCATTGCATCATCTTTTAATTTTCTATTCATCCTTTGATTCCTTAGGCACCATCAGTATCTCCTCTTCTACGACAATGGTATCACTCAATATATACTACACTGCATAGTTGTTACTTCAGTAAGGTGGTAGTAGTTCACATCACCGATGGATGCTAAGTCAGTAAGGTGGTGGTGGTAGTTCACATCACCGATGGATGCTAAGTCAGTAAGGTGGTGGTGGTAGTTCACATCACCGATGGATGCTAAGTCAACTTCATCACCAATGAGCAGTGCAGATAGATGATGATGATGATGATGATGATGCTTTTGTTATCTTTTTTTGTCCTCAGAAATCATTTCTCATATTTTTTGAAGTTCCTCTGTGATTGTTGGTGTTGTGGTTTTGTTGTTCTTTTGCAAGGTAAGTCTTCTGTACGTGTATCGGCTAATGCAACTCCAGCCTCGGTACACGGCTGGTTCATTTCTCCTCCACGTCAAACATCATCATCATCATCGTCGTCATTAGGAGCAACAACAACAACAACAACAACAACAACAAAACCCTCTCCTCCTCCTCCTCCTCCTCGGATGGCTACTGCCCTTGCCGATATCAGGAATCTAGATATGTCACGAGTGGTCTCCCTCTCTGAGCCGTGTATCCTTCATTTTCCTGTTTGCGGATGGTTTTGGTTTAAGTCAAAGTACCATATTCTTGGTGATTTTGCATCAGAATGGACTAATCCTAGTAGTGGTGGTGGTGGTGGTGGTGGTGGTAGCAGTAGCAATCGTAGGCGTATAATAAACGGCAAACAGCAGCAGGGCATAGACAGAAGCAATAGAATGGACCTAAAGAATGACCAGAAGAGGGATAGTAGTAGTAGTAGTAGTAGTAGTAGTAGTAGGAAGGATATCCAAAAGAGGAAATCGCAGCTACTGCAACAGAAAAATGATGTCGTCGTTACTTCTTCTTCTTCTCCTTCTACCGCTACTACTATAGCTTCCTCTTCCACCATTACTGTGAATAAGCCCAGAAGTAGCGGGAAAACATTGTGCCAACACAGCAGGATAGGACACCAATCCGATCATGAAAAGGAAGATGGCGATAATAATGATGATGATGATTATGGTGATGATGATGGCAACAGCAACGATATTGGGATTGATCCTCATCCAGAAGAAAAGCCGTTGAAAGTTCGCATCCAGCCTTCTTTCCATCTCGATGCACGTGATGCATGGATACGGAACAAGGAAAAGGGCTTACAAAAACTATTTAGGAGTCAAGTCCTTCTAATCAACAACACAAAAGAGGTAGATAAAGGGATAAATGAAAGAAGAAGAATAAGAAGACAGCAGTAAATACAAGATAAAATATATTCCAACACTCATATTATAATGCATCTTCTTTAATAATTTGTTCTTCTCCTCCTTAAAGGTCGAACGGCAGGTTGAATCTGGAGTCTGCATGCGGCTTACGATCAACTTTAACGGAAAAAAAAAATGCTTTAAATCGGTTGCAAACATACGCAACAAAAATGGTGGAAATAAAGTAGACAAAGTATTTGATGCAACAAAAGATCATGTCAACGTGGTTAGTAGCAGCGTTGAGCTCGAACGTGGAACTCAACACCTATTCAAAGCTTCGCCCATCACCCACGTAAGTACCAGCAGAGAAGAATCTAGCGATTGTAAGAAAGAGCGAGAAATAAACTCTCGGAATCTCGATAAAGCTTGGTTGCTTTCTCATATTGCAAAGAAGTTTCTTGCCCCAAAATGACAAGTGCAGTGAAATTGTGCATGCAATTAATGCTCATTTTGCCATATGGCGAAGCAGTCTTAGTACACGCATGCAAACGCACACGAGCAATGAGTGCCTGGTGGTACACAAGGCTAGGAGGGCTTCTCATTGTACACAGTGAGAAGCTGCCTCTCTGTGCATTGAAAAAATTAACATTTATTCATTACATCCGTCTCATGCATTCAACGCATTTAATCAATTCATTACATCCATCTCATACATTCAATGCCATTGCAAAGATTTAATCACCCACTTCATTCATCCGTCTCACATTCAACGCAATGCCATGCGCGCTTGTTTCATGCCTCCCAGCAAGCAGCTTATTAAAACATATATGTCACATTACCTGCTAACATGTCGCATAACACGTGCTAATGTCCGAGTCATCATTGATTGATGTAAATCATGACAGTACAGGAATATAATGTGTAGATTATTGTACACTTGGGCAGCAGCACTACCGTTACGTTTGGCTAATTGTGTCCCTTCTCATTCCGATCTTTTATGGGCGTTCAGTTTCTTGCTGATCTTCTGGAACTCCATAACGCACTATTTTTCCGTCGTATTATAGCATGCAATTTATCACAACCATCAATTGCTTCAACAAGTTTCCGACACCGACACTCTCCCAGAACCATTCTTATCGAAAATTCCCCACAACCGCTCGGTCTGGTCTTTGTCAGCATCAATACTATGGATAAATTTATCAAATGAGAAATTATATTGCAAACGGTAGCGTTGAATTGTTGTTCCTAACCTGTATGTTTTCAAAATGGTTTTGAACTCATCTTTGTCTATTTTCCCACTCCTATCGGTATCGAATTTCCTCATCCACTTTGCCATGTGCCCGACCTTGTTCTCTAATATCTGTGGAAAACAAACTATGAATCATTTGCATATTGACATGTGATCATTGTATTTTCAACCCACCGTACGTATACTCTTCACCCAAGATATCATCTCGGCGTCTTTTTTAGAAATTGGATTCCTGAATGATTTGGTAGTAGTAAACAATTGACTTCTACGTACAGTAACAGGACCATCATAAATAGCAACGTGGATTAGTTTATGATTAAAATTACGCTGTAGACGGGCGCGACTCAGAGGAGGAATTGGTTAGGTTGGACATTTTTTCTTTTAATTTGTCCATTTCTAGCTGGATCTGCTGATCTTTCTCCTTAATATCATCAGTCTTTAGAGCCTTCTCTAATTCGTCAACTCGACGCTCGATCTCTTTTCTGTTCTGAAAGCTGTATGGGTCCATGCCTTGTGTGAAGCTGACGGATCTATATGATTCTCTACCTTTGGTGCGTGCTGGAAGGAAGGATAAATTCCACGTGAGAAGAATAATTAAACCCTCCCGATGTTCATCAAGGTGGATGGTTGTTCGAATGTCCCATTTCTCAACAGATGTTACCCCCCCTAAGATGATGCTTGTCGACTCGTACGAATTGATAATGCACATAATTACAACTCCCCAACTAGATCTAATTTAGTTTTCCATTACTCTCGCTACCTTAACGGAAGGCAGCCATTCCCTGGCGGGCTTTGTGTCCGCAGATCGGCATAGAAAGCTTGTCGTACAATCCAAAATCCCCCATATTTTTGAAATCATCTCCAATTGTATCCGTTTTAAACAAAAATACATGTAAATAAATGGCAAGACGGTTTTCGATGCTTTGGCAAGTTTTAGGCCAAATCGCTATCATATCCCGAATTGGATCCATTTTCAAAACGACGACAATGTATCCAAGTTGTCGTACTGAATTATTTCCCTCTACAAACAGAGATTTCCGGCTTCCTCTTCTTGTGATACTCATCTCGCACCTGCCGGCATCCCATTGGCCGTTGTGTTTTTTCGGGAGCAGTAAACAAATGAGGGAAGGGGAGAGATTGTTACCCTGCACATTGGAAAGGCACGTTGCCAGGTTGAGATAACTTATAAATTAATAATGCCTTCCTTGGACGAGCCCATCCAAATATCTGATGTCTTCGAATTCAGCAGTTCAACGGCTTACCTGATACTCATCGTACGAGTCTTTTCTACAACAACAAGAACAACAACAACAACTACATGCCACCGCCAAACGACCCTCAATTATATGGATCCATGTCATCAAATGTAGCAGCAGTAGTAACAGTCTCTCCCTGCTACTGTCATCGCACTCTCACAGCAAGCGGACGATCCTGTTGGCGCCCATCTAGAATGACACCGAGTAATAAGACATAAGAGCGCATTGTTGCCCAATGAGAAGTCTGCAGTACTGACGACCGTGAATAGTACCGCATCACAGAGCTTTTATTGTTGCTTCTGATGTATGTAAGCATTTGGCTATGTAGAATTCGATTCTGCAAGCGCCAATGCGACAGAATCTCAATGCTAGCTCCTGGACTATCTAGACTATGGCTATAGCATCATCACACTATTACCCCCGCTAAACAATAAATATACTCACCACATGGCCATATATCCCCCAGCTGCAATTAATATAGCGTAGTCTACTAATTATATATCCTCACCTATTACTCCTTAGATTGCCATCACTCATTATCACGTGTGCCGTTGGCAGCATAATGTTCGATCTAGCATCTGCTTATTGCTACAATACGCTACGAGATAACCGCGCGCGCACATTCATATACTTATTTATTGCACGCAAGTATTCATGACAATGCTAGAATGTATAGTATAGATTGACGAAGGAAAAACTTTGCTTTTATGTATTATGTCAGCATAAGCTCTTGACATTGCAGTTGACTAGTTCGTTCGATTATTTGTCAATATCGATGGAGTTGGGCAAGATATTCCTCGCGCTAACACATTTGTGTTGGTGTGTGTTTGGCTGTACCCAATGGATGTAAAATCTTGTATTTTGGGGGAGAAAAGTGTCCTCTAAGGTTGTTATCACTCAACGCTCAACCAACCTTACACGAATCTTTATGTAAAGAAATTTTGGCATCTATTCCCTCCCAATACCATGTGATACCGCATTGTGTTGTTCTCCATTACCTACTCCTAGTCATCTTTATTAGCAAAGGAAAGTCGGAGAGTGCACGGGCAGAGAGCCTGGCCAACCACAGCGATAGAAGCAAGGAAATATAACCGTACGCACATTTGTATTTTCAATATATTGTGTGTGTGTATAAACATGGGGATATAGTATCCCAAATGGGGGGTTTACATTTCACAAGATCATCGATGTATGTATTTTTAGCATAGAAGAATCTCTCACGACTTCGAACGATATTTGTCAAAATCCTATAAATTCAAATACAGCCCCACTTCCATGATATACTAAGGTGAAGGGAAACATGTACACACACACACACACACACACACACACACACACATGCGCACACACACACCATACACCACATACCCCGCAGCAATAAAAGTTGCAGCACACGCAGACGAGTTCTTGCTCCACCACGTCGCAGTAGATGTTGGCTGTGGTAAGTAGAAGAACATATACATTGAGAACAAGTGTACACACACACACACACACACACACACACACACAAGCACGCACGCATAGGCGACAACTAAATTAGAGGAAGAGAGACAGACGGGTTTAAGATTATTTTATTGACTCATTTGTAAATCCTAATTGTGCAACAACAGTTAGTATTCTTCGCTCTATCATCCCACCGCCTTCTTCGAAGAACAAGTAGTCGATTAGGAGTGAGGATCCAAGCATGGCAGCCTTTGAGGCCGGAGTGGACTCTGATCATGAAGGCGGACAAAATAAGTAACACACGTATTTGTAATGTAAAAGGCATTTCGTGAGTTATTATGCTATATGCGGATGAAGAGGACTAGGCATTTCAATATGAAGGCATTGACGACGATACATCGATGATAACTAGAGATTTGTTAAGCAAATTAGCCCTTAGATGCCCTTCCCGAGCCAAAGACTCGGTTGGTAGGTAGGTTTCACGGCAAACAACTAGGTGATAATGGCTTTTGCGCCGGATTTGCGATTGAGAATCGTAAATCTAGATACAATTTATAGGTTGGCTCTCTCCCTCTTTCTTCTTCTACTTCAACTTCTTCTTCTTCTTCTTCTTCTTCTTCTTCTCCTATGGCAATTGTTCCACTCGCTGCCACAAGAAGAAGCAGCACGACCACCACCAACCTTCTGGCATGTTGATGGTGAAGTTGTCTGCCGTAGTGCAAACTTGCTGGACAAAACCGCCAGCGCCTGAATAAACAATATTAAAACACACACACACACACACACACACACACATATTATGTGTTTAAGATTTATTCATATATATATATATATATATATATATATATATATATATATATATATATATATATATATATATATATATATATTTACTTAAATCCTTTCCTTCCCCTCCTTCTCTCTTGTTGATTTTCTAGTGCGCACTACCTTCAGGAAAATCCTTTTCAATCGTTGTGAGCTCCTTGGCGTCTCCCTCTCCCTAATCGTGGTGCATGTTTTGTGAGCTAGCATTGAATCGATTGCTTCTGAATTTTCATTTATAAAAACGAATAGTCCTCCCCTTCCCTATCCCTCTTACGCTCTCTCTCACCCCACCTTGCCCTCGAAGACATGGAAAGTAGGCGGAAAGCAAATGTTTCCACAGAGTCCTCCGATGCAGCAGAAGGGGCCTTTTACTGTGTATGTTGCCTTATCGTTTCCTTCTTCAGGTGCAGCTCCGTCAAAGATATTGATTGCGGGTTGAAATACGCCTATTTACACATCATCAGATCACCCCCGCACACACACACACACACACACAGAGAGAGAGAGAGAGAGAGAGGGGGGGGGGGGGGTGTCTACAGATTGTTGCGGCTGGCTGTTTGTTATGTCGTACTCTCTGTTAGTCGCATTCCCCTCCCCTTCCTACTTCGACTACAGCTACTACTACCTCCACACGTGGGCTGTTTTGCAGTTGAGAGAATAGGATTTTGGATATCTGAGTAGTGAAACGAATGAAGATTCATCGAAATAAAGGTGGTATCCCTGTCTTCTCATCCCTCCTCTCTCTCCCTCTCTCTCTCTTCCATGTCAATCAGATTCTTTGCGAAACTGTTTTTATCCCTCTCCCCCCTCTCTCCACGGCCTGCTTTTCCTTGTACTTTTGATTTCTTCAGTGCTCTTGCTTAGAACGTCCACGTAGCCATCATAGACGATCATCTCTCCGCGGCACATGTTGCAGCAAATGGGGCTATAATGGGTTGCCAAAATATCAGGTATAACACACACCTGGATTGATTTAAGCTTGCAATTTGGTAGACTCAGCAAGGCGACATTCATGTGGAGAGAGCAAGGCTGCATGTGTTAACTGTGCTCCTACTACTACTACTACTACTACTACTACTACTACTACTACCAGCATGGAGGAATCTTGAACGGATGATACATGGTCATCACAGCATCGTCAACCTTCTCATCCTTTGGATCTTTCGCCCCGGCGAAAACATTCAGCTCTATGGCGATAAAACCGCAATAAAGCAAAAAATCAATACTTGCAACTTGCAGCACTTGGCTGCAGCATATTGACCCTACCCCCCTTCTTTCTTGTTTTTGTCCATTTTGCTAAACTGAGTCGACTTACGAAATGCGTGCACAGGGGCGCAGCAGCATCGGCAGAACATGTTGCTTTGCTCGCGTACAGAATAAGCAACAGTCTTGCCCTGAACGAATATGTAAGACAAAATGGTGAGTGTAGGAACTGAGAGACAAGATTAGGAAAAAATAAGATGGAAGGGAAGGACGGGATTGTAGACATCATTCGGCACAGCACCCATAAACAGCCATCTTTTGGACATGAAAGAACTACTTCCATCTTCTTCATACAGGGTGTAGGCGTTCAATTGCCGACAGCCTACGGAGTAAACAAGAACAAAGACTAAAATTTGGTATCATTGGTCTCTCAAAAATCTAAGGAGGCGTTACAATTGAATCCAGCAGCACTGGCAGCCGCCTGCACCCAATTGATGTCCTGCTTGAGCTTGTAGGTTGAATTTTGAACCTGGTGTGTCGGAAACAATATGAGACTACTCGCAGCACTTCAAAGCAAAGATACGTGAGACATTCACACCTCCACAGCACTTGAGAACACAAGAAAACTGGCACAATTACAAGAAGAGAGATGCGCCAAAACAAACACGAAATCAATTTATACCGTGTGTGGCATCGGATGGACAGACACTCCTGCGAGTAGATCTAGATCTACTACTTCGTATTGGGTTCAGCGGTCTTAACTGCAATGTAAATACAGGGGAATTTCTATTTACGACAATAAAATGATTCATTGAAATTCGATCTACGACAATAGTAGCTGTTGTGATGACAACCAATGTAGAGAACGTGCATCGCGTCAATCCGATGTTCATGTCGCGATTCCGAAAAGGATGCAGCAATAACTCAGAGATAACACCCATTTGCTAAGTGCGGTAGGGTCGGCAGGATGGCAGGCCTGCCGATTGTCCTGCCGATATTCGCGGATATTTGCGGTAGTGTCGGAATTTAAAAAATCGGTCGAATTTCCCTGCCGGCAGGGAGCGAGACTCCATCCCACCAGTCCGCTTCCCTGCCGGCAGGGAAATCCCCGGGGATTTCCGGGGACCCAGCGTTGCCTATGGAACTTTCACAATCTGCACTGCTCCATCCAAATACATCGCAAAAATTTGTCCTAATTTTTGACCACTGCTCACTGATCACACCGCGATTACCAAGGCAATCCCCGCGACTGTCAGCAGATGCCGGCAGGCCTGCCAAATTGACGAAATCAGGGCAGAGTCAGAGAGCAAAACTCCAAATCCTTCCGACACTGCCACCCGGCCACCCTGTCGGCAGGGTCCGACCCTGCCGCACTTAGCAAACGGGTGTAAACGAAAAAGAAAAAAGAAAAGGACAAATACTCGAGAATGCTTGAATACCCATCATCCACGAAATGATGCACAGCCCCAACGATTGGCTGAGAAGGTCATTATTGATGAAGGGTGAAGTTCCTTGTTCGTCACAATTCTCAGGCTTTTAGTTGATCCATCGCCGGTGAGATACATGTACAGTCATTACACAGTGATGCTTAATGATGACCGGGGGCACCACAAACGATGTTGGCATATTCTGGACAAATTCCAATTTTGAATCGCAATACCTCTATATATGTATATATATATATATATATATATATATATATATATATATATATATATATATATTTGTATTGACGGCTACATACAGTGGAAAGTGAATAATGAGGGAAATACCATGTAGTTGAGAATGAAGAAAATGATCTGAGTATGTGTTTGAATAAGCACGTAGAAGTAAGTGCAGCCGCAGTGCAAATCTCTTTGTAGTTTTTATTAACCATTTAATTTGATTGCAGCTCACCACGTTACAGGACATGATGCTCTCATGCGTGCTAGCTACATAAGCCCTCGACAACACCATGTGAAACGTGTAAACGCAAGCCAATGCAACTGCGAGCAAGCACAAGCATGGCTAGATAGCTCTCCAGTAGATTGTCACATGCAAGCTAGTCAAGTGGTAATCCATCGCGCCTATCTTGATAAATGACTTGTGATACGCATTGACACGCGAATCAAACATTGCCTTCATCAACAAATGTGCGCAAAGCTCAGATCACTAGATCAGTGTATCGTTGCTGTCTAGGTGTGGATTCAACATCAGCTAGATTAGCACTGTAGCCGCTGCATTGCACAGCTACATGAGGATGACCATTGCTAGATTGAACAAATTCAATTTAATTGATTACATCTGTCTTGCTGTCTAGGTGTGTTGTCACAATGT
The DNA here is from genome assembly GCA_000320545.1 of Bigelowiella natans CCMP2755. Lineage (NCBI taxonomy): Eukaryota > Cercozoa > Chlorarachniophyceae > Bigelowiella > Bigelowiella natans. The sequence continues at coordinate 87,123 of ADNK01002959.1, read as the reverse complement.
CTAGATGTCAATCTGCTAGTCCTAGAGTCTACAATGATTCCGAGCACCTGCCTAAGCGCTGTGGACTAGCTAATTTCTCATTGTAGAATTTCGTCTCGATCGCACGCGCAACATGTAGTGCCATAGTTTCTAGTTCTAAAGAGGACATGCGCAGCGCCATCATGCGTGATCGATGCGTTATCATGGAATCATGCACTGCACGCATCAGACGCTCACATGTCGCTGCATGCAAAGTGCAAGCTAGCAAGGCTGGATAATCATGGGTAGCTATTAGCCGCATGAATGGTGATAGACGAAATAAAAGAGCTATATGTTTCTCATCAGTCGTAATGAATGTAGTTGACTTCGTGAATAGGGGTGATTGTGCGCCCTCAATAACATGCACAAATGATATTTAGTTTCCTATGACCAGATGAATTTCTAGATTTGCATTGCATGTAAGAGAAGAACTAACGAATTTTCGACCGCACAGCATTTGCATATTCTTTAATTATCTCCTTCGTTGACCTTGTCCGTTGATTTCTGGCCTCTTGAGGCTGGAAAAGACATATAAGAAACTGTCGCTTTGTCATTGGCGATTCTGTGTCTGGAATTTTCTTCAAGGCCTCAACGAACCACTTTTCGGCAGGGCCACCGCAATGTATCAAGGCTTCTATAACTTCTACGCAAAAGGGAATTCGAGAGTATGGTAACCGGAAAGCCACACCCTGTATTACACCATTCGTCAACGACTGTCCGTGTTCCGACATTATACCTTTGTGCATGTTAATGGCTTTCTCTCTATTCGGTATCCTCGCAGATGGGTTCCTTTGTAACTCGCGTCCAATTTTTACAAATGTTGCGAAGAACTTCATCAACATGGAGCAAGCATCCTTATGCTCGACTCCAATTCCGACTAATGCACATCGAAATACGTGGACAATAAGATCCGAACTGAAGACGATGTGCGGGCAATGATGAAGATATCGCTTCTGCATATCAAAATAGTCTCCGACGACGTCAGGATGATTTTGGTAAGCGGTTGGCGACGTTAGCTTTGACATTCCATGTTTAGAAAATGTGGTGTATGCATGAGCCATTAGGATTTGATAGTCAGGTTTAGTGCCGAATTCGTTGATACAAACGCATACAATGTACAGAAAAGAAGAGTGCGGATACTTGGGGAATAGTTGCGATAATTTGGTCAGCAAAGGGACTATCATCGGCTTAAAATAAAGCTTTGATGCACGAATGCCATATTTCCAGCAGCGACATACCCTTTCCATTATTTGATCATCCTTGAGAAACTTGTCCATTGTCTTGTCTAATATAGGATGCAACTTCATCAAAAGTTCTGCTACTTGCTTGGCACCTGCTTCTGGAAGCTGCAAAAAAGCCTGAGCAATGAGATCGAGAGCATTGCTTACTTTAGCCTTGTTGTCATCACTATGTATTTCCTTCGATTCAGTTGCAGCCTGCAGGACCTTCGCTAATGGTGTGATTATTTCAGTAAGTCCCTGGAGAAATTGCTTATTTTCTATTGACAACTTCGACACCACGCTTGTGAGTCCTTCAACTATTTCTTTCCTTTCTTGAATTCTCAATCCACCTGAGTTAAGATACACCTGGAAGAGGGGCTTGATCAGATTTCTCGCTAGATGTTCTGCGCATCCTAGACAGACATAGTTGAAAGCAAAAGCAGCTGACGAAACAACCAATGGAACTTCATTCTTCAAGCCTTCCACAACGAATTTCATCAATGGCTGGATAAATTTGGGATGGTTATTTATCCAGACATTAAATCTTCCCACAATTAAAGTAGCAGTGTATCTCAACGCGGAATTTGCCGCTACTTTCGGCAAGAATTCCATGATCTGAGGAAGGATTTCATTTTCTTCTGGCCGCACTTTCCGAGCAACAGACCGAAAACAATAAAGGCATGCTTCTACTCCGTGCCATCGTGATTTGTCCTTTTGGTAGTCATTCCATTCTAATTTGATGAGGTCTAGCAGAGCTCCCAGGACTTTCTTAATTCCTATTACTCCTACGGTGTCAACCAGAACATCAGCAGCAAGATAACGGTATCTTTTGAAATCTCCTATCTGCTTGTCATCACTGAATTGCTGCACAGTTCGGGGATACGCCATCACTCCCTTCAAGGGCTTGACTAGTAGTCCAAAAACCTGCTCAAACAAAGGGCGCACCTTTTCATACCTTTTTTCGTTCACTTCACGTGAGAGATTGTACCAAAAATTAAAAGTTATCGATGCTACTCTTTTGTCTGGGTGCTCAGTACATTTCAGGAGCATTTTCAACAGCGCTTCAGATTGCTTTGATGGATGCATAACAAAGCCTAAATATCTTTCGCCCATTTCACTGAAAAGTCTTGCAAGACCTTTGCACGCCTCAGAGTCATCTTGATTTAGGGCCATATCGTACCTTCCTCTTAATTGTAGAGCATTAGGGACGATTACTTCGACAGCTGATTGGTATTTCTTAATATCATCCGTATGCACTACAAGTTCTGCAAGGACTTCCAACGATATTTCGAATAACGGATCTTTCTTCACTGCAACAAACACAAATTTGAATAACGGGTCATTCACCAGTGCCTCTGGCGAAATGTCACCATATCGCACCCAACTTAGAAAGCATTTGAAGACGATTATCTGGAGATCTGCCTTGTTCCCAGCGGTATGCATATACGTTCTTAATATCTTGAGGACGTTTTCTGTGTGAGCCACAAACATTCTCTCCGCTTTGCGTCTCATTGCCTTGGGAGTTGAGAGCTTTGGGTTGTCCCACTCTTCAGGCAGAACAGTAAGAATGTCTAGCAATAAAATGGCTGTCTCCTTTCTATTAAAATGATTTACTATATCCTTAAGTGCAGTTGGCCATTGATCCCCTACCATGTGGATTGCCAAGACGGAGACTGCTAAAGCCAGTTGCATTCGGATCATTTTATCTGCAGAATGTCGTAGTGCGTGTTGGAATAGACTATTTCGAAGGGAAATCCTATTTTCCATATTTGAGAGGTCCCCAAAATCATATTGAATTTTGCGGCGAAGTGTATAAGCTGCAAAATAGTAAGCATCTCTTGAAAGTCCCGGCCTCGACAATATGGCATCGGCCACTCTCCAAGCTTGACGTGTCTTCTTAAATCCAAGCAACCATTTATTTGCCTCGTTGCGAACTTCGTTTGTTGTGCTTTCTGAAAATAGAGCTTTAACTGCCTGCAACACCTTCTCTGTCTCTTTATCGACAGGTTTACTCATTGGAAGGGAGGGGACACTTCTTTCCCAGAGGAAAGAGCAACAGAAGGAATGGGGATACGACCTATTGCAATTGATCTCCTTGCGTTTTTAGATTAGATTGAAGGAGTAAACCAAGTCGTAGTCCCAAAATATATGTCAAAACAACATAGAAGGATTTCGCGCGCACTATCCGGGGAATGGCTTCTGAGCCGCAATTACCCGGGCTGGTCCAAAATTGATGCATCGCACTACGTAATAAATCTTGTTACCAATGACGAAAAAACCGAACACATGTTATTTATTTGTTACTACAAGGTATCGCAGATATCATTTATGATGACATCGATACAATTTCTGATATTATTTGCCAGCCATCCTCATGCAATCATCATCGTTTATATGTTCAATTAACGGTTGTGTGGGCGATCCCAACGATCATGAAAAAAAATGTAGGAAGCAGAGTCAGTTGCGACAAGATAGTATGATTAAGGATAATAAATCCAAATTACGATTGTCGCAAGTGACAAATTGAGGACGCTTGCATGAAATCCACATGAGCAAGGTCTTAGATCGAGGAAGCCCTTCATGTACTTCCGATGTCAGCTAGATCTATGAGACGACGAGGAGGAGAAGATAGGGGAAGAAGGAGGGGAAACGCTACGTAGATCAGTAGCAGCGAAGCTCCGCTACAAGGATGGAATGGGAATTGATTGATGAGGTCAGGCGCAAAAACGGGCGAAGGACATATACTGCCGCAGCTATTGGATTTTTGGTGTTGGTGATGGGTACAATGACTACAAGCACAGCCCCGGCTCGGATTTCGCACGGCACAACAATAAGTCCGATGATTCAACGCCAAGATCCGAACATCATGACTAGGCGAAGCGGGAGGAGAGGAGGTTTCAATAATTTAAGCTATCTCTATCATAAACCAGCCATCTTTGATAACAAGCAACTGGAACTTGAATAATCACGGGGTTTGAATGCAGAAAATACAAAAAAACAACGAGGCTGAATTATCTTAACCCAGTTTATTTACATTCAGAGGGAAAGTCAAAATCGGGCTATGCTGATACAAAATGTCTCCCATTTATGAATATTCCCGCCAAAGCGCGTTTGGCCAGCATGAGAGGAGGGATGTCGTCTAAATCCCCAGACACTAATGTATCAAGCTACCTGTGTACACACGCTTACACGCTTGCCGTCATACACATTTCTTTGCTTGTAAATAAAGCAGCTTGAGATGCTAACATGTTTTCAGTCACTTATGGAGAAGTCGCTCAGTTGGTCTGAAAAAGATGATGTCGAAAGGACTATGGCAAAGCTAGGTGGTGTAAAAATGACAAGCAACTATTCCTGTTACGAACAATTGTAAACCTTACCATCTTCGTCAATGACATTGACGTCGCCATCATTTGTTATCCAGACTCATGATGATCTTTCCTGCCTCCTTTTTTTTAGGTCTTGGGAAGAGATATCATTACCTCCAAAAGCAAAATGAGAAAACGAGCCTGTTGAAGGTTATCAGTCGGTCATCTAGTCTGCTATTAAAGCAATGAAGTGATCCACTATTTGCATTCATTAAGCCAATAGCTTATTTCATTATTATCTAGTCTTTGTGTGAAGCTGCTGGATCGGGCAACTCCAGTCTTGTTGCTTCAATGCTTCGTCGCGACAACAACAGTGGAGAAGAAGAGGAAGAAGAAGAAGAAGGGGGCACAGATACTAGGATACGGAAATCACCGAAAATGACATATCTTGATGTTATCAATGGTGATGGTGAGGAGCTTGTTCCTTTAAACAATGCACTAGAAAACAAGGATAGGAAGGTGATCACGTGATGATAGTTATGCAAATGGAAGATGTAAAAGAAGATGACGATAGAGGTGAAATATTAATCACAAGTGCTCTTCTAATATTGATTAGAGTGCAGAAGTTCTCATTGCATTCGGGGCTGACGTGAATGCCAAGGGTATTACCGTATCGAGCAAGATATATATATATATATATATATATATATATGTATGTATATATATATATATATATTTATATAAGGTGTGTGTGTGTGTGTATCGATTGTGGAATTGATATTATTGTTGGTGTCATGATCGTCAGGAAAATATGGCATATGTAGCCTTATTGTGGGTTTATTCCATGAGGAGAGGGGAGATAGGGGATGTATCACACGCTTGCTCCTTGACCACGGAGCAAATCCTAATGCCTGCATGCAAGGAGGGGTAATCATCAATAACTAAATTGACTGATTTTACAATGAAATAATGACGATCTTGCTAAATGATGTATAGTAGTATATTATAATGAAGCATGATAGTAGTTGCACTAATCGAAATTAAAAAAAAAGAGGAAGTATCTTCGTTATCACCTCCGTAGCTGTCAGACCGTGTGACCGAATGAATCAACGCATAGCTGCCACTTCCTCCATCATCATCATCATCATCATCATGTTTATTTTTCTCTTTTTTTACTTTTTTCTCTTGATAGACGACTGCGGTTATGATTGCAGTGAATGAAGGCCTATGTGACAGCCTACGAATGCTCCTCACCTGTGGGGCAGATATCAATGCAAAACGTGCGGATAAGTTTACTGCCGTCCATATCGCAGCTGGCATGTATAATGATAACCGTGAAGACAATGACAATTACAATAATGAGGACCTGCAGGCTGCAGCTGCTCCAAGGAACACCAATCCCTTGGATATCTTAATCGATCACGGCGGATGCAATTTCAATGCGGTGGATGATGAAGGTGAGAAGATAGAGAGGGGAGGACGGGGGAGGGATTGAAAAATGTGTTTGCAAATATATGAGAAAGTACACATATTTGTGTCTTCGATATGACTCAATATTATATATATATATATATATATATATATATAGATATATATTAATATGTGTGCTAATTTACCTTTTTGTATTCTTAGTACGACTCTCTTCTTCTTCTTGTTCTTCTTTCATAGGCTTTACCCCACTTATCTACGCTATCCTACAAAGCAATTTCAAAGGTGGTGATTTTCGATTAAGTAGCCACTGTATTCCCTACTCGACTCCCCATATTCGGAGGGGGGGAGGGGGAGGATGATCATCATATTTTGAAACAAACTACTAGGCCATGATAGTATTACCTAAGTTACCTAAGTCGCAAATCATTTTTCATCATTTATGGATGATATGTCATTCTTCGCAGGTGCAATTCGGTTGTTGGATGCTGGAGTCGATGCGGACTATGTTCTTCCTTCCAACTTTGGTGCCAGCACGGCTCTGTGCTTTGCAATGGATCAACTCAGGAGGAGACGCGAAGAAGAAGAAGAGAGGAGAAGGAGGAGGAAGAGGGAGGAGGAAGAGGAGGAGGATGATAATGATCATTCCCATTACGTAAGCCATCATCAAGCACAAATGATAGGGATGGTGAGAAGGGAGAGATTACCAATGTGATGTTGTTATTGTTGTTGTTTGCTTTTGTTACTGTTTCTCTCCTCCTTAATACCTTCTGCCAGGGAATGTGCCAACGTTTAATCAGGACGATAATAATGCAGGGGAGGGAAAGAGGAGAGGTCAATTCAATCATACCATGATGATAAAACATCCATCACATACATACGTACTCACTGACTACAACTCTAGGCCCTCCCCCTCCTCAAGAGTCCCAGTGCTGTTGCTTTGAGTTGTGCTGTTAGGACAAATGACATTCAAGGCCTTAAAATGCTGGTATGATTACATAGTGATGATGATGATGGTGATGATGATGGTGATGGCGATATTATGCAAGTAAGACACTTACCAAGATAAAGATGCTGCTATGTAACGTAAGTGCTGCTACTAATTGGCTGTTATTACCATCACTCCTTCGCCTCTCCCTCTTTACGACAACA
>ADNK01002959.1:72500-75000 GCA_000320545.1 Bigelowiella natans CCMP2755 | reverse complement strand
TCATTATCAATCATCATAGTATTTGTTGTAGGACGATGGTCTACCATTATTTTGTGTATGGTGTTGCGTATGTGCATCACTTAAATCCAAACATAAATACACGTACAATCAAATAAAATCCAAACATAATTACATATACAATCAAACGATCGAGTGTGTTGTTTGTGTTATTTATTGGACAGCTGGATGTGGTAAAGTCACTACTTGCTGCTGGTGCTAATTTGAATAAGATATCAAGATTAAGGTTTAATTTACTATAGCAATGGTGGTGGTGGTACAGGAAGGAGAAGCAGAAGAAATAGTTATGTGAAAACAAATCAATGATGATGATGATGATGATGATGATGGCACCACCATCTTCATCATCCATCTCTCTCTTCCTCTTGGTTATTACCGCATATGTGTAGAAATTATAAAATATATTAATCAGTATATACATTGTGTGTACACGTGTAAGTGTGTGTGTGTGTGTGTGTGTGTGTATATATATATATATATATATATATATATATATATATATATATATATATATATATATATATATATATATATATGTCTATATTATGTGTTGTGGAAGGTCATCATCATCATGATTATAATAACAGTATCATTCTCCCTACCCTTCTCCGCTCACGTTGACTTCTTCTACTACTACCACCCACTGCTCTTGTTGGTTGTTGTACCACCACCACCTCCTCCTCCTCCTCATAAGATGGACGGCATTGATGTTCGCATCTGCAAATTGTTTCTTAGAAGAAGCTAAGATTCTTGTCAAAGCAGGTGGTACTAGTAGTAGTAGTAGTAGTAATAGTAGGAGCTCTAACAATAGCAGTGCCACACACATTTGATGCATTCGATGAGTAATGGGGGTTGATTCTTCTTCTCCTTCCTTTTCTCTTCTCCTTGGTCACCGTCTTTGATCATCATCCTTTTTTGCAGGCACAAACTTAAGCGTGCATGACTACGAAAACCGGACGGCGATTGTACATAACCACTCACTTTCTCTCCCCCTCCTTATTTTTCTTGCGTTAATCCACGCACCCTAGAACAATTACACGAACATATAATGGGGTATTACCGTGTATAGTGTATACTACATAGTGTATTATATCATAGAAAGCGTCGTATGATGTATACAATTGCTGCTGCTGCTCCTATTGCCTCTCAACAGTGGCATTCACTCTTGGTAGTAGCATATATATATATATATATATATATATATATATATATATATATATATATATATATATATATATATATATATATATATATATATATATATATATATATATATTCACACACAAATCAATTCAAATTCATAAATATGCATTTGGAATCATCGTAAATGGATGATGAAGAACACATATGATGCACGGTGATAGTTATCATTTGCAATTTATGTATCTAATTGGTTAGTATTTATTTGATTGGGTGTGGGATTGTGACTGATGATGTGGTGGTGGTGCTGTCAAACTTTGAAATAGGTTGATCGCTGGGGGCATAAATTGGGAGACCCGAATTATGGGGTTAGCTGTTGTTTGTTGTTGAATGATGATGACGATGTGATAGAGGAGGAGGAGGAGGAGGAAGAGGGAAAATAAGATCAGAATGATTTTTACAGTTGTATAAAATGATTATGATAACAGTTTAGCGGAGAATACGATTGCAGCGAATTGTCGTCGTGAGTAATATCATCATGGCGCCCAGCGTCTATCCCCCCCCCCCCTTTTTTATAATGGCACTACTCATGATCTGTGGATGTAGGTGCAACCCCCCGACACCTTAAGCATCAATTCCGACACTACAAGTAAGAATGCACTGCTGTACAAAAAATAATGCTCTATAATATAATAATTGCAGTAATAGTGATAACAATACCTATATTGTGCTCCTACTTCAATGTATCGATGTTGCAATTTTCACATCAGGTTCCCTTTCGGATCTTCCTGAGAACACGTCAGTAATTGATCAGGCATATCTTCAAAGATTACCTGAAAACTTACTTGCGGCCTCAGAGCCTCTTCTAAACCCTGATGGGAAGGTTGCTTACTCCTAATGATAAGAGGACGGTGACGAAGTACTTGTCAATGCTTCGCTTTGTGTGCTGCTAATGTAACATGAATGCCCCAACACAGTAATCTGTATAATTTTGGCACATATACGATTGCATTATCACACGCATTACCTATGCATATGTGAACACGTCTGGATGGCACGTACAGCTGTGTGCTGCTCATGTCGTTGTACGCACAGATCCAGCGAGATGCATTGGCCACTGCATGGCTGTAATGACTGTTCGACAAGCTAGGCCTTATATATGTAAACACGCTGTGCTGGTACCCATGAACTTGTATGAGCTGCGGACACACGTCGAGTGTTCTCTAGTTCTAGTGTTGTGCGTGAGTTATGGAGCAGCTCAAAACTTTATTTTGCATGCTACCTTCTAGATATCTTCAAGTGATACGACGCATTGTTGCGAGTGTCATCATCGCAACATTGT
>ADNK01002959.1:37500-67500 GCA_000320545.1 Bigelowiella natans CCMP2755 | reverse complement strand
GACCGTCATTACAATGCAATATGACCTTGCAGATCTGTAATAAATTAACACATACGTAACAGCAGTAGTAGTGGTAGGGATAAGTAATGTGATTGATGGAAAGCTGTGCCATCATCACTCACACACAACCACGTGGATTCTAAATTGGTTCCATTCCCCCCTGCTGCTACTTTAAAATTCTGCCATCATCACCATCATCTATCTTCCAGAGTCCCAGGACTAAGAGAGCTTGAGGGGAAATTCGAGCTCAGAAAAGGAGTCAGTGATGAGGTAGTAATGCACCCATTTCTTTCCAATGTTTCTATATTTCCTGTAGTTGCATATTACTGATGTATTTTACTACTTTTGTGGTTATTATATGCTATGCAGTGGATGCTCAGCCTGTGGCCTTTCTTCCTAGCTGCAAGCATTCTCTATACGCTTTTAATAACAGTGGTATTACTTCGAGTGATTAGCAGATGCAGCACTAGTAATAGAAGAAGTAGTAATTGCAGTGATAGTAACGACGACTTTGATACTCCTCTCCTCCTCAATTAGGGTGTATGGTACATGGAAGAGCTTCCAGAAAACAACAATTTGACGAGACTTGCTGGAAAGTCACTAGACATAACATTATGTAACTGTTTTTAAAGTATCAGTACTTTCCTCCTTTAAGAAAGGGCTGCTCTGATCGCTGCTCGTTGTCGTCGTACGTGACTCTTGTTTCTATAACTTCAGGTTGCTACCTGTTTGGTCATTGATTGCATGGATATTCTCGTATTTCGCTCTCGTACGTCTAGGCTCGGCAGTGCTTCACCATCTGAGCACCAACAATGGGTACAAGAGACATAATTAGCAATGGATTTAATTTAAATGACAACGGCAACAGCCAGATTTGCGAGAGCCTTCAATGAGTGACCTGTGTGTTGTTCTTTGTTAGAATATACAATACTTCCCTTAAGTACTGTGTCTCCATCTCTGGTAGTAATCATCATCACCACCAACTAACCACCAACAAAACCTACAGCAACCTCATTCTCACAAATCATCAATGTCACCATTAGCATCATTTTGAGATTGCTTTTCACGTTAAAAGAATATCTGCTCGCTGATACACCTCAGTATTCTGAATCCTAGATTTATTATAATTACCACTTCATCATTGCAATCCTAAATGAGCTCGCTAATAGCAGCAGCTTCCCCATCATCATCATCATCATCATCATCATCATCATCATCATCGTTGATGACATACTTCAGATGTGATTTCGAAAGACGGCACACGTGGTAGGCTAGCTTGGGTCGAGTTCTTTTGCTACTCAAAGCCAATGGAGTGAGACGATTACAATCATAATAATAACAACAGATCATCACAGCAGTATTAATATTAATAATGAGAAGGATGATGATGATCATGATGGTGGTGGTGGTGGTGAGCATTTTAATATCCTACTACTTCCATCATCCTACACTATCTTCCATCATAACATTCGTTCAAAAGAGTAGTAATGAAGGATGATGTATATGTGCAATTAGTATAAAGAGGTGATTCTCGAGAAAATGAGTTGACAATTCAATCAGGTTCATCGATACTATCTTCATTGTTCTTTGCAAAAAGCCAGTGAGCAGACTTCACTGGATCCACCACCAATTGACTATGTGGTACTCTTGGTTGTGTCTTGTCCTCTTTGCTTCTCCAGGAATCGTAATAATACCTCTTTTCATCATTAAAACTATAGCAGCTACTTAACCCAAATCGATTTCTATTTTTCTTTCTCTTTTTCTTTATTTTTCTTGGATTTCCTCTGCTACTACCCCTCCTCCTCCTCCTCCTCCTCCTCCTCCTCCTCCTTCTCTTGCTTTTGTTCTCCATCGGTGCTCATTAGTCATCATCATCATCATCATCATCATCATCGATTATATTCAGATTTTTGCTACGGTCAATGCATTCGTCCACACGATAATGTGAGTGTATGCATACAAGGGACATTCATACCACCACCACCAGCAGTTGTAGTAGCAGTAGCGAACCGTACCATGCAGCGTAGAGCATCCATGATTATGCGACAACGATGATGATGATGATGATGATGATCATCATGATCATGATGATGGTGATGATAACCACAAAGAAGATGTAATTCTTCCCGATAAAAACTAAATAGAATGTTGTCGTTGATCTCTTGTCTCCTTCCTGCATGTCAATTATCCTCCTCCTCCTCCTCAGGTACTGTTGGTACTTCTTCGCTGCTATGAAGTTGAAACCAAGCAGCACAGGTTGTTGTCGCTATAAACCAAATACATAAAAGAAAATAAATGAATACATATTCTCGATTTGAAACATCCAACCATAAGCGGTCAGGTGGTTTAGAAAAGGCTAGCCGCTACCTGTGAGAAGAGAGTAGCAAAACAAAACTATGATAAAACTTCTCCATTATAATGATGAGAGGAAATGATGGTATTAGTATTGGTAGGGTATGTTAGTAGTCGTATTGATGGGAGGTTGAAGTACCGTCTATTATCATCATCCATCTTCTCGGCATTTGTGCTTACTACTCTCCTAATTTCCATTTCAACGTACCACTTAGCGATTGTTGTGACCTCGTTGCAGAATATTCAAATGCTGGTTACTATACCTATCACTAAATCTCACTCGAAATAACACCTTTTCTTTGCCAACGGCGACATCATATATATATATATATATATATATATATATATATATATTATATATTATGAATGATATCAGGTATGTAAATCAAAAAGCAAAATTGTGTATCATAAAACTGTGTGTATATATAATGTATATTTATATATATATATATATATATATAGTTGAGAGTGTGTATGCCTGTGTGCATAACCTCATGTATTAATAAATATACACACGGCGCACGTAAACATACATCTCAAAAAACTTTGCAGGCTGGCGTGATTGTGCCGCTATATTTCTTTTCTATCCGGGATAAATGCAGCATCAAAGACATCTACTGGTATACATAGTACTGAACGAATTGAGTAGTAGTAGTAGTAGTAGTAGTAGTAGTAGTTATTGTAATTTTAACAAAGGAAAAGGAGAAGAATGAATAAGAATGAGAAGAAGAAGAAGAAGAAGAAGAAGAAGAAGAAGAAGAAGAAGAAATGCAGTTAGTCGCCAACAACTCAGTCAAAGTCGGTTTCTCATAAAGAATAGAAATAACATGAGAGATGCTTATTCTCTGGTAATACATACAAGAGGAAAGACATTCAATGTGCTTCTCGTTTAACAGATACTATTATGATAAATGGTGATCTTAGGTTTTTGACTGCTGCGATGTACTCCCTATATGTGTATCTCTTCGGGACATTGTAAGTATAATAAGCTCCGTCTCTAATCTTAAATAATGCATTATGACTTGGGTTGAGAAATGTTCATCGTCATTAGGTTTGTTGATAAGTATATAATCAAAAAGGCGTGTGGTAAGAAAGATAACAAAAAGATTACTGCCACGGATACACCAAGATCTTTGAAGTGCTGAGTGTAGGAAGTACTTATGATAGGTCACATGTTGTGATATTGCGGATGTAGCTGCTGTATGCGCTGTGACTCGTCAGCTAGATGTCTGGATGTATTGCTGAAAACTCATATATTGTCATGAAAACTCATTGTCACATCGAGGTAGCGCACGCGCAGCTGCTAGCCCATAATTCTATCTAGATGTCTCTAGCTCTTCTTCTTTTTGGAACATGTGCTTCACAACACACAAGAACACACACACACAATGAACAATGGAGATGTTAATGCAAGCTTCAGAAACAGTCGTGCATGCAACACAATGATGTATGTTCCATGATGATACAACATAAGCGCTGTAGATTGTTATAGCTACATTTTGTCGGATGATATTTGATTCGCACATAGATGACGACTTTCGATTGTACTATGTACTGCGTGGCAGGGCGTTCATCGCATGCACGCGCACAAATGTTGTACATCTCTAGATCTGTGCATATACATATGCAGGCATCCTAGCATCCGACTGGAGTAGCGATCAGATGCATAAATATGCTGACATGCATAGCTAGATAGCTATATTAGATTTGCATGACCATTTGAAATTTAATTTGTTCATTACACCCGTCTCATAGATGTGTCAGTGTCTACGTCGATGCAATATGATGTGACACTGACGATAACATACACATATGCACACGTACATGGATCGGATGCAAGCACGCAATCAATATGCATCATGCGTTGAAATTATTGACAGTGCATAATAGCAGCGTGCTAGAGAACAACCTAAGATCTCGACGCATCTTCGCTTCTATTATGCTATAATCGCATTGATCTACGGCTTTTACATTTTTTTGTTTTCTTTGTCCTTCTTTGTTTGACCTCCATTTGTTTATGTTCCTGCAAAAGAGCCTCGATGCTGTCTTTTTCGCGAGTGCTTGCAGCTGTGGGGATGAATCTTACGAGGGTAGTTATCGTATTTTCCGATGTCTCTCCATTATCATGCAGTATGATGTAATGTGGTAGAACCAATGTTCTCACAGGGGATGACTCAGCTTTATCTTTTCCTACCACCGTGTTTTTCTTGTTTTGAAGTGCGAATTGTATTTTGATCTCCGTAAGAAATCCACCCCATCCTAAACAAAAACAATCACGTCAGCAGAATGATAAGAAACGGAGTTGTGATGACGGAACAAGGGGGAAGCTTTCTGAAAAGAAGAAGAAGAAGAAGAAGAAGAAGAAGAAGCTGAAATCAAAACAACAACTTGAGGAAAACTATCGAAGATTCACAAATAATTTACATCTGGTCATAGTACTTCAACACCTCCATCTGCCTGGCAATAGTTCCAGTACTCATCGAGAGGAAGAAAGACGCGACAGCATCATCATCATCATCATAATCATCATCATCATCGAAAGCTACTAGTAGTACCCCGATAGGCAACTTGGATCGATCCATTCTGATCCAACTTCTTGCTCTCCCACGAAGATGCCCCCAGAAACGAGTCATGCTTTGAAAAACTAATGATTGTATTATGAGGGAGAGGATCAATATCAAACCTCGGTGGTGGCGGGATATCTGCTATTAATCAATGACCTAGATTATGATGATGATGATGATGATGATGACGATGATGATAATGAGCTGTGTTATTAACAACAAACCTTACAGACTCCACAATCGATGATATTAACGATGGTTTTGACCAAAATGGATCATTATCATCATCATCATCTTCCTTCAGGTTGGTGGCTATAATTCTTGCTTTCACGAATAATTTTACTCTATATCTTCGAGTAGCAGTGGTAGTAGTAGAACCAGAAGGACGGCTTAGACTACTCTTGGCAGAATTACCATATTTGATTTCAACCAAGGCAAACGGGGGTTCATTAACATCGTCTCCACCTCCTACTACTACCTTGTGCTGCTGCTGCTGATGCTTCACCTTACCAAGTAGTTGATGGACAATGCTTTGAAGAGACCCAGAAAAAGTGCTATCACTACCACAATCATCACCACCACCACCACCACCACCACTGCTGCTGCTGCTCTTTTCATCCATCTTTTTCATCATCGTCATCGACGTGGTCATTCCTATCGGAGTTACAACCGATGCAGCAGCTGCAGTGATTACGTGATCCTTCAGCACAGCACCTTCCATGTCGTTGGCCTTAACAGACGACGATGACGACTGATTTCCCATCATTTCTTGTACACCAGCTTCTTTCTTTTCCTTCTTAACGCTGCTGCTACTGTTGCTGCTAGTGTCTAAATGCATCATGATATGATCATCAGCACGGAGAGCTTGAAGGAGCGTTTGGGTTGCGATTGGATCATCTTTGCAAATAGCAAGACATGCTGAAATGGATTCCAATTTTCGCCCTGTGCTAACACCGCTTATAGGAATGATAGAAGATAGTAAATCGTGGTTAATAGAGGATGATAATGATGATGATGAGGAGGAGGAGGAGGAGGAGGTACCGCTTTTCTCCCTTCCTCCTCTTCCTCCCCCTCTCACTCCTTCCGCGTCTGCTGTTGTTTTTGCTTTGGGCCCCGCAATATTTATTTCCATCGTTATTGCATTCGCAATTGCATACAAAAACGCCAAATATCTCGTTGCCAGTGCTATTTCTTGTTTCCACCATGGATGGGAGGAGGCATCCGTAGTAGTAGTAGTAGCAGCAGAACCCTCCAAATTTTTGTGTTGTGCAGCAATTTTTAGAGAGAGGAGAAAGTTCTTTTCCGCGTTCATGAGCCATGAAGCTGCTTCCAGCATGAGCTCCTTTAATTTCGTTACACCCTCTGCGGTGCTGCTGGTAGTAGTGGTGCTCTTACTGCTGCTCTTACTGCTGATGCAGCAGCATCTTTGGAGAAATTTGAGCGATTGAGTGAGTGGAATGTATATTCGGATTAGATGTTGGATCCACAGAGCCAGTAGAGCACAACCATAACGACGACAACACCTCGCCCTTACTGCTGCATCAGCTGTTGCTCCTGGAGGACCACCACTTATACTTTCTTCAAATACACCAATTGCCTTGTTGATTGTATCTTGCGCTTGAGCACTCACACACATTTCAATTTCAGCTTGTCGCATTAAGCAGACGCCAAGCATCGACAACAAGAATTTATCACTCGGTGTTGCATCTAGAGCTTTTTGAAGGTTCAGTTTGGCTTTTCGTAGACCATTGATCTTGCTCAATAGGAAGCTCTCTGAGAAGAATAATACCACCGATGATGACTTCCCCTGTAGTAGTCCCTGTCTCTTCTTACTATCGAGGGCATCATCTGCCTTCTTTTTCAGCATATGCACCACTTTATTATTATTACTATTATTATGATTATGATTATGATTATGATTATGATTATGATGATTATTATCACTGTGAACACACTCGTCATTGATGGTGATTGTCTGTCTTAACTGAGCCAAGCCTACATCTCTTGGAAGAAGAACAAGACTCTTTATTCGTGGGAGACAGATGTACTGATGGTAATGAAGGCACGACATATTGAGTGATGATGTATTGTTATCTCTCAATGATGATGATGATGATGATGATGATGATGATGATGGAAGACCCAAATCCACCAGTTGCTTCTTCTCCTGTTGTTGTTGTTGTTGTTGCTGATGATGATGATGATGGTGATCGATGTCATCAATATTTTTTCCACGCTGCTCGTCCTCTTCCTCCTCATCCTCGTCGTCATTCCCCTCCGCGCCATCCTCATCCTCCTCCTCATTTCCCCCCCCTTCTACTACTACTACTTCCCCCCCCGCAGAGTCCCGGTCC
Source organism: Bigelowiella natans CCMP2755 (assembly GCA_000320545.1). Lineage (NCBI taxonomy): Eukaryota > Cercozoa > Chlorarachniophyceae > Bigelowiella > Bigelowiella natans. The sequence continues at coordinate 60,230 of ADNK01002959.1, read as the reverse complement.
TTGGTAGCATTTAGAAGAAGATCTTCCAAGTGAATAGTTGGTTGTCTTCGAAATGCTACAACGGAAGATGAAGAAACTGATGCTGTATTGGAATTAATCTCCATTGCATCTTTCATGTCCCTCCCTCCTCCAACAGTTCCCTGTGCTTGTTGCTGCTGCTGCTGCTGTGGAAGACACGACGACGACGATGGCGGTGAGAATGATGATGATGATGAGATGTTTAGCTGCTGATCAGGATTAGGAGCTTGTAGTAAGGATTCTTGAGGAGTCGTCGATGTGTCGTAGTCCGTAAAATCAATGAAATCACTATTTTGCTTGGGCTGTGGTGGTGATTTCAGATTCATTGCCGTCAAACGGGGTTGTTGTTGTTGTTGTTGTTGTTGCTGCTGCTGCTGCTGCTGCATTTCTGAGTTGTTGTCATACTCATACTCATTCAAATCAAAGTCTTCTGCGTCTGCATTTAAATTGAGCAGCTGATTATGGTGCTGCACCTGTGGAGGAGACGACATTGAGAGTGATTCCAACTCCCCCTTGGCTACATTTAGTTGTTGTCGATTAGGGAGTACTGATGCTGCTTCGAGATGTTGTTGTTGTTGTTGAGTAGTATCATCATTCAAATCAATATCTCCATCATTCAATGCGAGCTGTTGCAACTGTGGCGGAGATTTCAGGCGAAAATTAGTGACAACCATCACAGGTTCCTTTTGATCATGATCGTGATCATCATTTGAAGTCTCCATCGCACCCTTGTGATCACCATCATCTGTACTGTCATCCTCTGCATCTGGTGGTAATGATTTGGCCACCATCACCACCCTCTCGCAATCTTCCATGCTGGTCCTTTCTCTAGAAGTCTTTCTATCACTAATTGATGATGAATCTGGTGGCAACGATTTCACGACTCTGTTACTGTTGTTTTGTCTCCGATTTCCCCCGAACGTCTTCCCAAAGATTTTGGAAATGTAGGATAAAGGAGAAAATGATGATGAAAGAGGAGCAGTTTTGAGAGGCGCTATTATTCTCGCGGAAGAAAAAGATGATGAAGAAGACGATGGAAGAGGAATGCTGACCCTTCTTGATCGGGCTGATCGGGAAGAAAAAGAAGAAGAATCTGGAGTAGTAATAACTCGATTCGAATAATATCGAGGCGGACGGGGAGCACGGGTTTTAAGAATCCTTGGATCTTTTAGTTGCTGTTGATCAGGCTCAAATGTTCTTTCTCCCCTTATCTTCTGCCGGATATTTTTTAGTCGTAGCTGTGGTTGTGACTGCTGCTGCTGCTGTTGTAGTTGTAGTCCCGTGAGCTCACAAACACGAGCACGAAGCCACCAATGGTCAACAACCCTCGTCTTGAAGAACTTATACGCACTCATTTTAAACTGCTTCCTGCGACAACTTGATGACGATGATAATGATGATGATGATGATGGAACACTATCGTTCTCAGCTTGATCTCCACCATTACTACCATTTTTATTGAATATGGTGCTGCTCTTGCTATGACAACGACTACGACTACTACTACTGCTACAACTAATCAACTCGAGTTCCTCCTTGGTCAAACATGCACAAAACTTTTTTGGAAGAACTACTCTCATTCTATCCCAGTATATCTTTGCAAGCGTGGCATGTTTGCCTACCCCCCGAATACCATTTCCATAGCATAACGCCAAAGCGAGGTACTGACTCACAACCTCAGTATTAGCAGCATGAGCTCTGCTGCTTGTGATGTTTCCTTTGGTTAAGCTACTAGTACTCGTACCACTATTACGACGCATTAGAGAACGAAGGTCTATCTTCATTTGGCGTGATATCATCTCCATCAATAGAGTGTGTGCAAGCGAATTGGCGAATCTAGATATTGATTATGGTCGAGGGAAAGGAAACAACACAACACAACACAACAACAGATATCAACAATAGTTAGGGTTAAGAGAATGAGAGAGAGATAAACCTATATCAATCAGGGTTGTCTATATTTAGTGATGATCAAGACTGCTACTACCAGCTCCCCCTCCCTCCCACCACCTACATGCACCGGTTGATTCTACGTCGTGTATCTATTACTCGCGATCAGCGACACGGTCATCCTGATTCCTTTCTCCTCCTTCCTTTTCTCTTTCTTCGTCGTATGCGGACGAGGTCATTTCGATCAATATCCTACGCATAATTCCCATGAATCTCAAATTTATGCCCTGGGCATGGAGTGTTGGCGCAAGATTCGAATTATCAAGAGTCTTCTTCGTAGCCACCAACCACCTGCAGGCGTCGGGTATTACCTAATCATCAATTTAATCACAAGTAGTAGCGAAGAATCGTGATGATGACGATGATGATGATGTGCACCAATGATTTTCCATCTTTTGTGATACGCCGTTGTCGTCATCGTCGTAAATACAATATGTTGAGATGATGGTAGGCTGCTACGCCGTTGTCGTCATCGTCGTAAATACAATATGTTGAGATGATGTGATACGCCGTTGTCGTCATCGTCGTAAATACAATATGTTGAGATGATGGTTGTCGTCATCGTCGTAAATACAATATGTTGAGATGATGGTAGGCTGCGTTATGACGATTATTGATTCGTTTCAGTATCCACTACTAGTACTACTTTCTAATACGACTGCTGATACCTGTTTCAGTAAGTATGCAGTTGCTTTGGATACATTTTCTCCCAGCTTTCTACCTCCAGGAGCTTGTCCAAAACCAGTAAAAACATCAGGCGATAACCCTTGAGTCATCCCAGGCAACGAGGAGCGACATCTAGCAACAAGCTCAGGTCTTAGCTGATTATATAACACTGATCCTTTGCCACCAATGTCCAACCTTGGGCATGTTGGGGGGAATAGTCTGGAGATGATGCACCGCCATTTTGAAGAGAAAGAGATCGAGAAAGAGAATGAGAGAGAGAGAGAGAGAGAGAGAGAGAGAGAGAGAGAGAGATTATATTACATATCAGTATCCTCAAATATTGTGTGCCATAACATATTGTTCGGCACTAGAAATAGCTGCTGATCATCTGATCGGTTTGTGTTCTTATTGGTGTTGGCGCTATCGTTATCATCATCATCATCATCATCATCACCACCACCATCTAAGTTATACGAGGCAATTAAAGAAAGTAGAGATATTTAGATAATAGCAATTGATCTCTTAGTAAGAGCCATGATAGGTACCACCTCGCAGTGTCAATAACGTAGAAGTTTCCCTTCGATGGATCGTGATGTATCTCCATATCAGCCACGCCGTGAATTTTACATAACCGTCGTGTACTTCGCTCGACGACCATGTGTGGGGCTAAGCCAAGGGACTTGCCCATTTTCTCCACAATACCTAGCACTTCTGCTGATGACGATGCTACTCCTCCGCCCTCATTCTTTTCACTTCCATCTTTTATTGTCTCGCCGCCGTCTGCAGTGCCATATACCTTCGGCAATAGATGTTGATGGTGAGGAAGAAGAAGAAGAAGAAGAAGAAGAAGAAGAAGAAAACGATGATGATGGTGATAAAGTATTGACACAACCAACACAAAGCACCCGGTAGCAGCACCAAACTTGTAAACATAACTAAGTGTACCAGAGAATTCTCGTCGTCGATATCGACATGAGATATTGCTATGATGCGACTGCCTCGATAGTCAATGATAGCCATGAGAGGGATTTGAAGTCGTGGGATACCAAGATTCAACACCTAATCATAGTAGTAGGTAGTAGGTAGTAGTAGTAGTAGTAGTAGTAGCGACATTTGTTAATTTCTCGGCAATTGTATTAATAATGCTTAATGGACGTGCAAATTGTTGCTATCAATCAGCATTTTATTTTTCTTAATTCTTCATCTTCTTCTTCTTCTTCTACTACTACTATTATAAAGTAGTTGTTGTAGTAGTAGTAGAAGTAGTAGTAGTATCATTACTATTATTCTTGTTTCGGGTGATTCTGAAAGACAGCTTGGTTTATGACTACCAAGAGGTCGTCGTCATCATTGTCATTTACTATTATTCATTTAATCTCATACGATGTATTCTTCCATATGTAGCTTCCGTATCCTTGCATGCATATGTACATATATTATATAAATATATGTATATAAAAATAAATATATATATATATATATATATATATGCATACATAACGGGCGAGATGTTAAATTCGCGCTGTTTGGTGAAAAAAAAGCTGCTCATTACCTGATTCAGTGCCCGGAGCTCGTTATCTGCGGCCTTGCCTACCCACTCATCTCCTCCGTACAAGTTGTGAATATCACGTGCAAATTTGTACACAATACCATCATCGTAGTATTTTTCTCCACCAGCAACACCTCCAAAACGGCCGTCAGGCTTGTGTCGGCGTTTCTTAAGGGGGACTATGTTCATATCCTCGATTATCTCGGAGGATACCTTGGTTGCTCTCTCTCGAAATTCGTCCATAACCTGTCGGGTGGAAGTGATAAAACAGCAGTTGGTAAGGAGCAGTAGCATTTGCAGATACGATCATGAATGTAAGAGAGATTAAGGTACTACTTACTGCCTGGTAATGTGTTATCATTTGTATATCATCATTATCTCCACATCATATCCACACACACACACACACACACACACACACACACATACCTTTTTGATGCCTTCTGCTCGCGCCATTTCCTCATTTGGGGTCTTTCCCTTCGATTTGGCCAAAGCAGTGTGAAATCGTTCGCTTAGACGGCTGTGTATTTCCTTCAAGTGTTCTTCACCATTGCTTTCAGAAGGATCTTTTGTTGTTTTGTCTTTTGTTAAATTGGTGTCATCATCTCTATTATCCTTCTTTGGAGTAGAAGCGACAGCAGCAGCATGTCTGTCACCGTCGACCTTGCTATCGTCTAAATCTACATCATATATGCAACAACAAAAGAGAAGAAGCAAGGCTGCTGCAATTATCGTTCATGGTCATCATCGTCATCATCATGAATCGAGTCATGTAGAGCTCAAGGAAACTATTCTTCTCCGCATTCTACAAAGTGGGTAGGAAAGACTATTTAATGTTGCTCTCCTTTATAATATCATCATAAATAGCCTAGGGTGGTTGACTTGAAATTTGCTACTACGTCCTTCCATTCAATGTTCGTCATGGGAAAGGATCAATTGACGGACTTCATGTGTGTGTGTGTGTGTGTGTGTGTGTGTGTGTGTGTTACCTTCATAGTAGGAAGTATCGTAGGCATACATCGCTGACGTCGCCTTCCTTGCTACAGCCTCGGAGTGTTGATAGTAGATGTTATCATGATAATTCTTATCATAGCCGAGACTTTTTCCTTTTTGTTCTTGCTCTGCTTCGTTTGTGGTATGCACGGTATCTTCTTCCTTGTTAGCGGCCCAAACAGGTACAGCTTGTCGATACCCTTCTGTGAAGTGGTGTTATCCCATCAATTCATTGTTATTATCACTCATTAGTAATACAAGCATACAAGTGGTATGAAGTAACTTTATCTGAATATTCGTGACTGTAAGCACTTATGCACGATAAATAATACTAACAGAGAGGATGATGATAGATGTTGATGATAATGGCAATGTCATCAAAAAAAAGGTAGGACTGCTGATGCTAAACGTTGGAATATCACCATTGCAACTACAGAAGAAGACTTCACACTTACTACATATCTGACCAATTTCTTCCGTCTTCCTTCTTCCCTCACAGGTGTCCTTGAAAATATTTCCGATTTCTTTCCAAGCTAGAGCACCATAGAGCCCCTTTAATCAATTGATCATTGTTAGATATCGTCATCTTCCCTTGCTGTCATCAAATACTACTGTGTTCGCGTGTTGTAACTAGAGGGCTACTACATAATCACTCTTTTAATAAAAAATAGCAATATGACATTATTACAAGACACAAGCATATGGTTATTCATTTATTTATGAGCAGAATTTATATGGAAGAGAAGATCAAACCAAAAAAATAGCCAAAGCAAGCTAAATGTATGAAATAATGATAGATATCGTTCGCGAAGCTTATTTTTAAACAATCTTGTATCAAGCGCCTCTTCAGCTAAATTTTGAAATTATGAACAAAGTATTAGTTCTACCTTGCAACTGGGTTCTGTTTCTTTTGCCGACGATTCGCGAATCGCATGCGCAACTGCTTCTTCCAAATGGGGGTGTGAGGAAGCCTGCGTTGGTAATGTAGTAGTACATGCTAATCAGAGAATCCATCGCCAATGAATCTACAAAAAAATTAGTACATCTAAGGAGAACTTGGTTGTCACAGTAGAGGTCGAAGAAGCCTCAGATGATGTGATCGACGTGGTTGAGAACGCAGAAGTTGTGACCTACATGGTAGGATACGATAAGATCAGTCAGTTTAAAGGAGAAGAAATCTCATTCCACTTGAGTGGTGCTTCCTTGACGATTATATTTTTGACCTCTTGCCATTCTTTTATCTTGTCTATCAGAACTAAGAAGCAGTAAAATTGTCAGGAAACAATAAGAAGATACAGAATTCTTCAAAGTTTACGATCGTGAAAGCGGAAAGATGTTTGCCTCGCTTGATTCCATTTCTTATCGTCTGAAGGTATAAAATACGAAATTTCGGATTGGAACGGTCGACAATTTTGCTAACATTAAATCATAATTCTTCCCCTGTGTGATAGATGACCCCAAATTGGTCCTTCATTTAATTCACATAACAATTATCCGAGTAGTGAGATATTTAGTCACCGGAAGCTCGCTTCATCGACATTGTTCGAATCTGCGCTCTCTTCGCTCAACACCCGTCAACAGAGCACGAAGACTGCTACTATGGATTTTTCTTGGTGGCCAATACGGTTTCTCGATGGAGTTCCTCCTCGCTTGGAGTCCCTTCAGCTTGCTCAATGTCAGCGGCTGCTAGAAATGTTACTGGATGAAAATAGAGGGTATTTTGTACATGCGACAACTATTCAGAATTGATTACAACAATTAATGCAGAACCGACACCTTTTGCAAGGAAATATCACTGTATTCCCAGGTCGTCGTTGCAAAATCAGAGCGATGTGAAATCTCGCAGAGAATTGTGGAATTCATCGGAGGACGCAGTTGGAAAACGGCCTTCTTTTATCCTTTATTTAGGCGGATGATCTGATCTTTTTACCTCGGTAATAATTACAACCGGGAGAACGAACGTCGATGATGATGGTCATGCACACAGGGATCCTCCTCATGTTCTGTCAACCTCTTTCTGCAACTTCAAGCTCTGGTTACCGCCGTCGTCTTATTGCTCCGAATGCCAAAAATCAAAAGAAATTTGTGATAGACGTGATGTGATGTGATATGTTGTGTGGCTATCTGCTATCTATCTGTATGCTCCTTGTTGTGCGGCGGGCACAGCTAATGATCTATTATATTTATGGATTATTCGTTTGCATCAAGGGAGGTGTCCTTTTGTTTTTAAATTTGACCACTTACCTTACCCAGAACCGCCCCTGTCATCATCATCATCATCGTCGTCGCCGCCGCCGCAGTCGGTTCTATGGAAAATTTTGCATCCAAACCAGAATGAGACAGTTGTGAGTCCAACTGTAAGGTGGAGCCATCAACTTCGCTAACTTGCCTATAATAATCGATGTATTCATAAACGGTTGCCATCCATCCATCCATCCATCCATCCATCGCCCTCCTCATTCTTCCGTTGAAAGGTACGGACATTCTGCTGTGGTGGTGGATTCAGACCTGATGGTCAGTACTCATGGCTACTTCTACAATCATCGACATCACCATCCTGACTGGAGAGATGATTCTTGGGCCTACTCTCTCACGGTACCAGCATTGGAGGCTATAAGCTACAATCAAAAATAATATGAGCGTTCCTTGATACTCCCTCATCAGCGCCATGCCGCGCTCTTTCATCATTCTTGCTTCCTCCTGATATGTTTATGTAATTTCATTTAGGAGGGATGGTTCCAAAGAATACAGCTGACAAGCACAGACAACCCTAAGGCTGCGTTCTACCCAACATCCATTGCATACAAGGGAGATGTCTTCATGTTCGGGGTAATAACTCCACGTACTAGTGTTATCTTCATGAATAGACGTTATTTAAACGTCACGGCTACAACTGCGCACTACTACAATTCATAGACCATTCTCCTGCTTCCTCACGGTTGAAGATATTCTATTGTATGATGTGTGAAAAGGGAGATCACATGCAGGGGAATGGAAACCAAGGCCATACTTTCGGAACGGTAGTAGTAGTATAGTAGTAGTTGTAGTAGTAGTAGTAGTAGTAATAGTAGCAGTAGAAGTAGTAGATTGTTGTTGAAAAAAAAAGGAAGGATCAAATCAGTAGATTCTTGTTAAAACAAAAGTGAAGAATAGGAGCTTGAAAGGGTTCATGGAAGGGGGTAGTTGATAAAGTCTATGGATAAATGTTTCACACAAACAAACACTATTTGGATGATTAGCATTGTTATTCTCATCATTATCACCTTACCATTTACCGTTAAGCGCTACTTCTTCCTCTTCTTCTACTGCTACTACTACTACTACTACTACTACTACTACAACTGTGACAACTACCTGCTTAGGGATGCAATTTGATGTGGAGGTTGACGATAGATCCTTTGCCCTCCTATCCGCGAAGATTTATCTACAATAACCTTGTTGCCCCCGTATTAAAGCGTGTGCACAGAATGTATGCTGAACCTTACCGGTGAGAAAGTGATAGTATTAGTGGAAGTAAAGACAGAACAAACGTCAACACTGAAAAAAATCCATTCATACCCCATTGTCATCTTTATGATCATCATCATCATCATCATCATCATCATCGTTATTGTGTCGTTTGCTTGGATGAATCGATTCGGTGTAGTATCCATGTGAATTCTCCCCCCCACCCCTCCTCCTCTCTGATCCGAAATCACCGTTTTGTGCAGTATGCTCTTTCAAGTAACTGGAAGATGGCAACTAATGCATCAGTAAGAAAATAGATAGACGTTAGTGATGCTTTTGCTGTTTTGAGTGAGTGAGGGGAGGATGGGAGGTAGGAAGATGTTTTTGTGCAATTAAGCGCTGATCCAGTGATGTTGACGTGCGAGCAAGCTCCTCCTTTTGCAAGCGATTGTCAACTTGTTATATCACTCAAGTAACTATTAATTAAATATATTTTCATTCATTTAATCAGAGGTGGCCAAGGAGCTCCGGCCAACAGTATGTTAAAGCTGATTACGTCACTACTGATTATTATGTCCTTCGTTCAGTCCTCTCTGAACTATCTCCTTAACACTACTGGCAACTAATATGACTGCTGCTTTTTCACTTACTACTCTAGGATCCTGTCATGCAGCTGCTCGGATAGGGAAAATGTAGTAGGAAAGAGCAACAACAGAAAGAAAGAAAGAGAGAGAAAGAGAGAGAGAGAGAATGGGGGGGGGAGAAGGAAAGAAAGGCTGCATAGCATAGCAAGCTACTTGTGGCTAAGTGATAGAGAGACTATGATGCTGCAAGATCGATTCTGTATATTTCTCAGGTTTTATTGTTCAAATCTCTCTCTCTCTCTCTCTCTCTCTTTAGTATATTATATATATATATATATATATATATATATATATATATATATATATATATTGTGCTATATCTTGCTGCTCTTGTCCTTGATTTCCTGCATCATCATCATTATTCATCATCATCATCATCATGATCACGATCCTTCTGTACCTACTACTTGTTTCTATTCTTGTTCAGAATGTACGTGCATGGTGGCTTCCATCACTCGGATATGTGGGCATTTCATCTTGAAGATCTTACCTGGGACCGAATACATGATTCTACGTACTATAACTACTACTACTACTACTACTACCTCATTACTAGTCTTTCTTTGTTGCTCCACTATACCCTGAGCAAGCATTAGACTTACACTATAGTAATAGGTGGTGATGATCAGTGATGACGATGTGATGATGTCGTGATACGTCCGTTATGCTGATTAATTCTGTGTTACTACTACTACTACTACTACTACTACTACTACTGTGGTTCGTTGATAAATGTGCTCGATTCTGTCTTTCCCTTGTCCCATCCTTCTTGATACACGGTGCTCAGTGACGAAGGGCCTGGGTCAAGGTAAAGATATGCACGTTGACGGTCTCTCACGAAGAGTTGACGATGCAGTTGTAGAGTTGCCAAAAACATCAATTGTAACATAAAAGCCGAGCAAATAGTCTTAATTGTGAGCTGCTAGCCATGAGAGGGTTTATTGGTGATATTCTTATAACTTCTTCGTGTTTTCTTGTCGTTGGCAGATTTGGCCACACAATAGTCGGCTACGACAACAAGATTTGGTTGTACGGTGGAAACCAGTGGGGAGAAAACAGTAAGATGAATAATACTGAATAAGTAAATAGTTTTAGGTCAATACAATTCTAAATCCAGCAACATCAAATATTGAGAGTATGGTGTGATGATTCCACCAGCTATATATTTATATAAACACACATACACACACACACACACACACACACACACACATATATATATATATATATATATATATATATATATATTTATATCATACACATATTTATTTTTATTGTTGTATATGCGCCACTCCATGCTGTTGTTACAGAAGTTATTCCATCTTGTAATTTCATCTTTCTTGTCTTCTTCTTCTTCTTCTTTTGGCATTGATCTGGAATAATGTTACAGTAAGGGATAAGGCAAGGAGTGATGTGTGGTTCCTAGATCCAAACACAGAGAAGGCCAATCGTGTAATGCGCTATATCCTTAATATGGCGCTGGGTTGTGATAGCTTGTACTTGGCATCATCTTTTCTGAGTAGCATGTCTCCCATTTCGTGTTGCTTCGTGATGCTCACTTCTCTCCATTACCATTATGTTAAACGATGATCAGAAATGGAGATTTATCGGTGACGGTGGTGGCATAAAGGAAGGCTCTTCCGCATGGCCTCCCGTGAGAGCACACCACGCAGCTGCATTGGATCATGTAAAATTGTAGATCATCATCACCGTCGTTATCATTTACTATCATTATCATCACTGTGACCACTTTAATCATTCCTCCTCCTCATTATCATCATCATTAATGCCGTCTATAAAAAGCCGTTTACTTACTATCACATATTGCTATCAATACTATTGACTCGCTGCTTATTCTCGGCTGCTACTCTGTATTCCTCTCTTTTGTTTATTTGTTTTCTGTTCGCTTCACTTCGTTCATACTCAAGATGACGGCAATGATGTATGTCTATGGTGGTCTTCGTTGTCCAGGTACATTAGTTGTACAGTAGTACCTAGCAGTAGTGTGACTAGTGGTAGTAGTAGTAGTAGTAGTAGTAGTAGTAGTAGCAGTAGTAGTGGTAATAGTAGTTATGGTGGTGGTGATATCAACAAAACCGTCTTGCACGTAGGTATCAGCTAGATCAAATTTGATTCGGATAGGAATAAAATTAAATTTTGACGTCACTACCACATGCAAAACAAATACTACTCTAGTACTCTATACATGTTTTCATATTATTCTAGACGGTCCTTGCTCCTGCCGGGAAGATACATGGCAGTATGACCTCAAACGCAACAAGTGGAGGCAACTATCTACAGGTGACATGAGTCGTTGTACCACATATCAACGACCTCGGAATGATTATAATGATGTATTTTCAAGGTAACAACCCGACTTCGAGGTACTCCCATAGCATGGTGTTCTGGAATGGTAATGTTTTAATGATAATTGAATCTAATTTGCGAGATTTTAAAGTCGTATACTCGTTGAAATGTAAACAGACGCTCTTTACGTGTTTGGTGGAGAATCTATGGTGCCTTACATGTACCACAATGAAATAAAATCCTTACCCCTAGCCAAGTGGACACAAGATGAGCTGTAGTAGTGACATCATCATGGGCCGACCAGACATTTCGAGGATGTCTAGCATAGATGTAATAATTGCTGTGCACATTATGTGAAAGTTGTCAAGACGGATTGTGATTCTACCGCGTACCGTGACTGTACTACTCGGCTACTTGGGGTTAACGTATGCAAGTTAGTGTTAATGTATTATTGTGTAAATGCGTTGTACTTGTGTAGCGATAACCGTCACTGCAACAAGCGTACGTGCATTTATTTAGGCACAAGTTGTGCAATTGCTGACTACATTGTGCGTAGATTTACGCACGTACGTGCAGCTGCGATGCCATGGGAGACGCATGCTACCGGGCATTCGTGTGATGCGCAGCCTAGCAATGGTGATTGCGCGACTGCGTGCTAGCTCTGGACCTGGTTGTCCAAATTGCAATGCATTTTCAAGCATGCAACGTGTGACAAAGGAAACAAACAGACACAACTTGAGCGCTGTAGCCGCTGCTTTGCATGGCTACATTGGGTATATGGGATGACAATTGAAAAAAATCAAACAATCCATTGCACATCCGTCTCATGTGCACATCTGCTAGATATGTATTTGCACGTAGGTGTCGTACGCTCGTGACGATCGAGCTGCTAACAACAACAACAACAACAATTGATCGACGGCGCTAGCTAGATCGAGCGCGCAATTCGATCACGTCGACGCGTGAACGATGTCTACTAGTCTAGTGATGCGCGACGAACAATTGAAATGAAGATTCAATCACTTGTTCGAGTGCATTGCGTCCGCCGTCTCATCACATCGTATCTGCTGTGCTACAGTCTGCTAGCTACGCAAATTGTTAGAAATCATCACTAAGATGAGCGCAACTCAATGTGCAAATTACCGTGTATGTGATGTTATGTGCTACGCATCAGAACATAAGAATGAAACGCATTTTTTTTTCCTACGACGCGTGCGTGATGTTTACATGTTGGCATCTCACAACTTACGCATCACAACGATGCATGTGTGCAGCCCAGAAAACAAATTTCAATGATATTGAAGTTAAGTACAGGAGTAATCACAAGTTCTGCGTGTTAAAATATAAAATTTTCCTATTGAATTATCAGGCATTCATACTGATACACTAAAAATATTTGAGTGGTTTATTTTAGCACGGCACCGGCTCGATTACTATAATCTCTCACAGAGAAGCATTGCCGCCGAACACACTAGACTTCCTTTTTTCCCAAGCCGAGTTTTTCTCGGATAATCGATTCTTCAACATCGCCAGTTGTGGAAGCTTGAATAACCTTGTCAACACTTAACTTGTCTTTTACGGCAGTGTGGGTAGAACCGTGGACCATCTTTTTTCGGAGGGGAGCAGTATCTTGACACCAGGTGATCATTATAAATTTATCCAAAAAGGATCCGTCCTTTTTCTTCGCTTCATACTGGAAGACTCCCCAACGAGGCTGGCCATCGACACACAAGGCCTTCACGAAATCGTCGTATGTAGGCTTTAACTTCTTGTCTCCCTTCTCCTTATCAACGAGAACTACCTTATCCATTTTCTTGTTCAGTTGGAATAACATGAATTGGAATTTTTTGCCTTTCTTCATTTCTGTGTCGAAGGCCATGAAAGACTTTTTCTCAATTTTAATTCCAGTTGCCATCTTTGATTGTTCTATGCAAGCCAAAAAAACGCAACAGGATATAATTAGTTTATAACGAAACAAACGAATGTTTTCTTCCAACACTCTTTCTCAAAACTTTTGTCTGTAAGAAATTCTCAACAGCCTATGGCCCGAACCGAGAATCGCTCCAAGTTGTTCACCTCTTCTCCAGAATGTTCAGGTTGTGGCTAGCGTTGCGGTGCGAAAATCTATCTTATGTAATATGTTCAGTAATACACTTGAAGAATTAATTACCTTAACAATCTCCTACCTTTATAATTATTTGTTGTCGCAATTATAAATTCAAATCCAAAATAGTATTTATGACAAATATTTGACAAGATTTGTTTTGAAATTCTAGATTAAGTATGATTAGATCGTAATTTGCGCAACACATGAGAATAACATGAGCAAATATGTAGGTAAACTGTTTTATAGGTAAGTTGTAGGGAAAAATAACATTAATTAATATATATTTGGAAGTATATCAGGAAGACTTCTATCTGATAATTTCACTATTTGGAGATTCAGAATATTATCTAACAAATAATTTGCTAAAAAAATCATAAATTTCTGTGATTTTCTCTGTGTGAACGACAAAATTCGTGATAAATGTCCTTAATTTCCATTTTTCCCTTAGATATTTCTGTGAATGATCTTGCAGATCGTGGAGGACAGGAAGCGATTAAAGAATCTTACACGAAAAATTAGGAGTTTTAAGCTCATATTGTGTTCAATATGTCCTTCATTTTATACAAAATATATTTCTGATTTATTGTATATATCATTAAATGCCATGAATAGTAAGGAATATTCTACAATGATACGCAACTATTACAGTCTGAAATTATAAAATATCACAACGAGCCTCACATTTGATGGTTTTTGTCAATAAAGTCTCGAAGATATATTGTCGCAAGAGATAGATAGATCGAAAACAGGTTCCACTTGTCTCATGCAGAAAAGAAGTGCCTTTTCTGCGATTTTGCATCGGGAGACCCTCAATTGAGATGGAATCCATCCACACAATTTACAGCCCCACGTGCCGCCTCCTGCCTCCCTGCATACTACTGGGATGAGCAGGATGATGATCATGATAGTAGTACTCATTTAGATAGTTCAGAGCAATTTGCTGGTGTGTAGGATAGAAGAAGAAGAACATGCTTGTTGCGGTCATCTCCTCCTGTGCTCAGTCAATTCTCCATTGGCCCTTTTGGTGGGTCTTCTGGTCTACGGGTCCACTCTCTGGCTGCCAGCGATCCCTGTTCTATGCAGTTCTGCTTGTCCTTGCTCTGAGAGATGATGCGTCGCCGCTCAATGCTGGGCACACACTTGACGTCATAGCAGATCCAATATACGTTCCTGCCTTGAAGTTTCTTAGGTACCACTACTTTCTATTTTCTACCGCATCGCATGCATGCATGCATGCTTGATCTCCACTTTATCTCCTTAACCCAACAACAATAATAACAACATCAACAACAACAACAGAGTGTATCCGCTGCAGAGGGCAACTGTGAGCCTATGGGAAGCCGTAGCAAAGTTTTCATGGGTCTTTACCAAAATATCAATAAACATTATATATTGATCCATATATGAGATAGTTCATTGCAACGGCCCTCGTCCAATTTGCCTACTTGTTCTTACTGGGTTATTTTTTATAGATATGCTGTATATTGGGTCTTGGGGGATGGATATCAAGAGCAACCTTGGCGATGGCAGGAATGGTAGTAAAATCAAACGAAGAATACTCATCTGGACATCTTAACCGTAAATCGCTACAAATACACCTTCTTCAGGTATTGCATGGGGTTCAAAGTGGGTCCTGTGGAAGCCAGCATCGATGGGTAGTATCATACAATCACTCATGTTATAGAAATTGCGACGAGACTAGCTGCAACTACCACAATTTATTTGAAGAAGATCACCTTTCTCGAGCATATCGTTCGTACGCGATCATATAACGTCCATTCTTCGATCCTATCGCAGGTGATTCCGATGTATACTTTCTGGGCGCTTGTCTTCTGTGGTAATATGCTACGAATAGTGTGCGTGCTTGTGCGTGTGCTTGTATGCGCGCGCGGGAGTGTGTGTGTGTGTGTGTGTGTGTGTGTGTGCGTGTGTTTGTCCCTATCCTCTACCTCCTGCACATATGTTATGCTCTAAATGTGACAAACAGATACTGAGGAAGAGGGTACTATAAACCGCAATATTGTAAAATATACCATACCGTTCGAGATGACAGACCACGCCGTCTTTTGCTGCTGTACGGGTTGGTATTGTGTGGTGAATGCATATCGCAGGGGATATTGACGATTTTTCTCTCGACTCGTGGTTGCTCGGTGCTATCCAAGGGAACGTGACAACACAAGGAGAGGAAGGAACACAAGATTATTCAACGTTGCTGAAACCTAGTTTCTCGGTTTTCCGGACGGGCCTCGGTCGGCAGGTAGAAGTGATAGTAGCAGGGCAACCACCTCTCAAACACAATATTTTGAGGGGTGCTGCTGTAACGTGGGGAAGGAAGGAGGTACCATAAAGAACTCATTAATGAGTCATCGCTTATATGTATATATATATGTAAGTTGTCTATTATTTCCTTCTGTTACTACATGGAGGTTTAATACAGTTTCATCATCATCATCATCATCATCATCATATCATCACAGATTGTTGTCCTGCTATCATGCTTCACCTTCTTCGCAGGGGGTGTATCAAAGCTCAGAGAAAGGTATTAGTTTTCTTTCACTTCTTTAAAAAAATTGCTGGATTTGTAACAATGACGACGATGGTGATAGTAACGGCGCCTATGTTCAACTCTTTGACCCCATTGTTTGGTGGTATAGATACAACAGGGATATGAGCAGTAGTTTTCATTCTAATTTTGCACGTGAAAGTATTGGAGTATTGATTTGTTTCCTGGTTGCTCCGATCTTACTGGCTGTCGCAGTATTTATATGTAATGATAACATGTACTGAGGCACTGCTCGATTATCTACCATCACCTCAGCGGATACAAATGGCTCGATGGCAAGACGATTCAGGTAAATACTAACAGTATAACAGCAATAAAAATAATATTGATATAAATAATAATAATGATAATATATTACACACAATAACATCGTAGATCAGACTAAAAACCCTAATAAGAATGTCGCGGTAGTAGAGCGTCGATTATGATGACGCATATAAATATATATATATATATATATATATATATATATATATCACCAATCGTCGCCGTTGTCACCAACATCATCATCATCATTATCATCATCATCATCATCACCATCATCATTCTTTCCGTCATTCCTTCATCATAGTATCATCTTCATCACGCTCAAGCAGCATGGGCCCCTGGATTTGCACGCTACATTGCGGACAGATTATGGTACTCCTACTTACACAACTACCTCTGCAATTATTATTAGTAGTATCATTACTTCGTAGAAGAACAAAGCAACATCGGTGGTGGTGGTGCTGGCCTAATAGTAGTAGTAATAGTAGAAGACGAAGTAGTAGTAGTAGCAGCAAGCAGTTCATACTACCGTCTTATCACAGAAAGAAAGAAAGAAAGAAAGAGATAGAAAGTAACTAGGAGCAAGTGGGAGAGAGGGGTAGAAAGAGTTGAGTTGTCCTTCTCCTCCTTCCTAGATCTTCCTTGATCCACATTGATGACATAACCCTGGTGCCACACTCACTCCACGATCATCAATCAAACACGGCAGCATTACATTCGTAGTGCTATTACATGCGCATACATAAACATTATCATCATACAGGATCTGCAAGTTGCTGTCTTGGCAAACGATTGTATACGAAGTTACCTGCTACGCCGCGATGATCTCGCCATTTCTTCGGTCAATACAAACTTGCTGTCTTAGAGGGAAGAGGGGGAGGGAGGGGGGTCCTGAGCAGGAAGCAGCAACAGCTTGATGATGATTAAAGGGAATTGAAAATAGCATTGCCTTTGTTCCACGGGAAGGAGGCAAATGATTGGCATATACAAACAGCCCTTGGCTAAGTAGGATAGTATGATTGTCCTCCTTCCTTATCCTCCTCCTCCTCCTCCTCCTCCTCCTCCTCCTCGCATAACCAGATTTGCTGTGTTTGCTCAAGCTGTGATGCTTCACACTGGAATAGCCCTCACCATGAAACCGAAAGTAGGAATGGCGGTGATGGTGGTGCCAAAGATATTATAGTCGATGATCATATATAATCAAATCACGATGAGTCTTATTCAGTGTTGTCCATTTAATGTTGTCTCACGAAGTATCTGTAATGTTTCTCTACCTCCTCCTCCTCCTCCTCGTCATTCCTACCATCGTCGTGATTGGTTCTCCTTAACCACGGCGTGGAATAGTTTTGGCCACAGGCATGGTGTTATACGCTGGCCTTTGATCTTTTACCTCTACCAACAACGCAACAAGCATCGGCACCATCGAGCCATTATCATCATCACCATATTGCTCCTGAGGGCTACTTCATTGGAATTGCAGTTTACGGAGCTCTCAGCGTGATGATATACCTCGGGTGGAAGGGTTTGGAGGCATGGCCGTTCACCTCTGTTCCGATGTATGCGCGAGGATGATGATGATGATGATGATGATGATGATGATGGTGATGATTATTAAGCATTTATGGTGATCCTAGCTACACGCACCATATAGCATCACTACACACCGATATTATCTTAAATTTGACTTTATAATTTAATGCTGGTGGAATTATACATCAATATTGGAAGGCATCATTACCATCCTCCTCCTCGATGTTTACGACACTGTGATTTTGTCTTTTACTTGTTGTTGTTGTTGTTGTTGTTGTTGTTGTTGTTGTGCAACAATTATGATGGAAGGTACGCTCAACACCGTGAGATTGAGTTTGATCCTTATCCAGAGTCCAGGAAACAGATTGCAGCGATAAGAAATTGGTGATGAGAGAATAAGACAAGCAGAACATTCGCACACGCTTCACAACCTATTCTTAGCGTGAGCAGCATGTAGGAACCTATGGTAAATATGCTTGTTGCCTTATGTTGATGTCGTGATGCGACAACAACAACAACAACAGCAGCACCAATATAATTAAAACCAAGCTATATTAGGAGCAATTGCCAAAGATAGGATGATCGTGAAGCATCTTCCTCCTCCTCCTCTCCACTCTCCTTTTCCTCCTTCTTCTTCTTTTTCTTCTTCTTCTCACCTTCATCATCATCATCGTCGTCATCATAATTACTATCATCATTAATAATCAGGAACACATGCCGTTGCTGGAGTCAACAATGGGCGCGTATCATCGTGGAGACAAAAGCACCAAATAAGCCAAGAACATATCGGTGGATAATTCAATATCGATTTCCTCACCTCATTTCATTTGGAAAGCTTGTGTACTTTATGTGTTTGCTTTGTGGGGAGGAAAGGGGGGGGGGGGGGGATAATGTTTCTATGACTTAATCGTTAAAGAATGCAGTAAAAGCTACAACGGTAGCTCTTAGTGTACAATCAAAGCCACATCGACGATATTATTGAGTCTTGGAGCGCAAAGTTGGATTTCCTCTCCTTTCTCTCTACTGCTGCTTCATGAAATAGTAGCAGAAGACATCGAGAGCAGTACTTTCTACTGATACTAAATCTATCACTACTACTACTACTACTACTACTACTACTCTACTTCTACTACTATTGCTGTCACAGATCGCTGATGTCAATTTTGATCGAAAAGGGCCACCTCCCAAAACATACAACGACAGAATATCTCAGGTAGGTATTGGCATTATGATTATTAGGATTAAACACTACTCCTTCACCATCATCTTCTTCTTCTCCTCCTCCTTCTTTTTCCCTGCTCCAAACCTTCATATTCTACCATGACATTGATTCCCTATTCTCTCACTTTTCGCGAATAGATCAGTGTGGGAGGTGGCTATAGATTACGCACGGAAAAAAGACCCGCAAGTTGCCATAGCATTCCTGCAGCAATGGTCGCAATGGCTCGAAGACCATCCGTATGTGCTTGGCGGGGATGTGGGGAGCGGAGGAGAAGAAGAAAGAAGAGGCGGTGAGATGGATGGAGGGGTTGTTAGAAAACAACAACAACAACAACAACAACAAAAACCGCAATACATGCTCCGATTCAAGCTGAGGATGAGGAGAGGAGGTGATCCAAGGAAGAGAAAAAGCATGAGAAGAGAAGGAGGAGGAGGAGGAGGAGGAGGAGGGGCAAAAAGCGAGACCAAGAGCGGGGGAGGGGCAAAAGCTGACGGTGGAATACGACGAAGAACAGGAAACAATGGTGATGATGATCAAGCTGCGACGAAAGCTACGGCCTCTTCCTTCTCCAATGATATGACACGGTCATCGAATTGTTATTACGGACAAAACATCATCGTCTCTGATGCCGGGGAGAGAGAAGCAAACGGAAAGTATAAGCCTCAAAGAAAGGCTGATGGGAGCTATCGTCTGCGGTCGGTGAATGATGAGGCTACTGCTGCTGCCGCTGATGATGATGATGATGATGATGATGATGATGATGTATTGTGTATTATGTGAGTTTCTGTGACAAGCAGTAGAAAAGGGAGGAAGGTGATGCTGAGGAGCATATTTTGCAATGGCATACTCTTACGCCATCTAAAGAAAGAATCAATGTTGCTCACAATCTTCTTGAAATAATGAGAGTCTTCTTCTTCTTATTCTTCTTCTTCTTCTTCTTCTTCGCTTGCATTTATTATCACTCAGGGACGGTGTGTGTGTATACCGAAGATTGAGTAGGAGCAACAGCAGCAACGACAGCAAGAAAAGGAGTGGCGAATCGGAGCAGAGTAAGGAGAGTCAGGGCGGAGAAATGATAAGATACACTCTGTGCAGAGCATTGTCAAAGACTACCAATGTAGAAATCTAATCGTCTATGCTTCATCTTCCAATGAATGTTGATAAACCTTGATGGAATAGCTCGTTATCGTTGCTCAATCATCAAGAAAGGATGATGATGATGCTGGTGATGACGACCTTCAAGTCGCTTCTTCTCTTGTCCCCTTCTCTCTCTCTCTCTCTCTCTCTCTCTCTCTCTCTCTCTCACACACACACACATACACACACACAAACACACACACACAGGAACATAAGTGGTGGCTTTATAAAAATGCCAAGAACTCTGGTGGAAAGTGGTAATTATGATGAGGCAACGACATAAAAATATGTAATATATCACTAACAACAGGGAAGAGGCCGGAAGGATGATGATGATGATTATGATGATGATGGTGATGGAGATTATTACTTGAATGATTGTTTAGGTCAAAGCCCGATGTTGATTTATACAATGTCATTGCTGAGGTACACTATCAATATATATATATATATATATATATATATATATATATTATTACCACTATTAAAATAGTATAATCGTGGTATTTTTTGTAGTAAGGGAAATTTTTGGTGTGTGCATGTGTGTGTGTGTGTGTGTGTGTGTGTGTGCATATGTGTGTGTGCACGTGCGCGCGTGATTGTTCGCTCATGTTCTATCAGCAATAATACTACACGCACACAATTAACTAGTGTCTCATCACCTATTCTCAGATTCCCCAAAACGCTGATTGGACGCCAGGCCTGGATCTTGATGTGGACATTCATGTTCCTCCATCCAAGGGCTGGAAAGTTTTGACGTAAGCACAACTGACGACGACGCTGTCGCGCATATTCGTGTGTGTTTGTGTGTGTGTGTGTGTGTGTGTGTGTGTGTGTGCGTGTTTATGATAAGTTATGTTCTTTGTTTTCGGTACAGCGCATTCATACTAATTTACCTCTCCTTCAGGGATGGTGTGTCTCCAGCCCCATCATGCTCTGCGTCTTCTGCGCCTACAGTACAAAGAAATGACAAGAACAACGGGATGCTGGTGAAGGGGGGGGAATTCGGTAGCTTAGATGAGCAACTCGCAGACGAAAAAGAGATGAAGAACTCGAAAGACTATCAGCTTGGTACCATTGCATCCTGCAAGGTCAACAATTGAGCGAACTAGTATGGAGGGTAGATCTGTCCGTGACGATGTTGTTGTTGAGTCCTGTGAAGTATATATATATATATATATATATATATAACTGAGGATGTATTACATTGCTATACAATGATGCATTTTTATTCGTTTGGACATACGGCTAGATGCCGAGGCGGTCTCGAAACATTATATATACGATCGATGCGTCGTTGTGATCGAGAGGTCTCGCAATGTCTAGATGTAAACAGTATGACAATGCTAGCGCTGCGATGAAAGGATTTGTGTGTGTGTGTGTGTGTGTGTGTGTGTAGTGATGAAGGGTGATTGATGTTGCATCACATTGTGAAGAACATACATATGTACGCAAATGCGCCTTGTATTCACATACGTACGTCAGCGCTAAATATAGCGCAGCAAATATGCAGGGGAGTTACTCGTATGTATTAACGTGATCTACATAGTGAGTATATGAGCTGAGGATCGGATGCGTGATTGCATGTATTTGCGATCGCTCGTAAGTCTGGGAGACCCGATCGATCCCTAGATTGAAATTCTTTTCTATCTGGGCTACTTACATGAAATTGCACGCCCAACCACATCACATGCATGCTGCAGCCCCCCTTAAGCTTGCTGCATGTCGTAATCGCTGTATGGCTAGCACGTACTAACTTCCTGAGGCACATGTCTCAAATGACAGGCGTAGATATTCATATTGTCAATGCATGCTATGCGATGCTCCTTAGTAAGTAATACACATTGCATATGTAGCCAAAAATTAGCATGCATACACCACACGTGCAATCAGTTTGTAACAATAGTTGTACAGTTCCAAGCGTGATAAATTCTGCAGCGAATAGTAAAGCCATGTAGTTTCTATCCACATCTATCAACCATCCACTGCAAGGGGAGGTCATGAGATCAAATGGCTAATTTCTCGACTCTCCATGTATTGACCCTCTCCAATGTTGGCAATTTGCTTTTTGTCATCATTCTGTCCGGCTCAGCCTCTTGTTGATGCATTTTGGTATCACAATCAGCAGCAGCAACAACTATCATAGAGTTTGAAGTCTCAACCGAAGAGAGCGATGAAGCTGCTGCCGCACTAGATATTCTCTTCCTCATTATCCGTCCTACCTGTTCCTGTTAAAAAAGTGAGTAAATAATGGGAAAAGCAACAGACGATACATGAAGGTTACGTACATATCGACTTTCATGTCAGTGGTGAGGGAGGTGATACTTGCG
>ADNK01002959.1:27500-35000 GCA_000320545.1 Bigelowiella natans CCMP2755 | reverse complement strand
TGGAAGCCTTTGCTCTGTATCCACAAGTAAGGCACACACGACGGCAGAGTTGAGGAGAAGAACTAAAAGCGTGGCTAGTCGTTTCTGGGAGTTCATGTGATCTCCAGATGGCCGTAGAACTATGGAAAACCATGTGTGACGCCGTTTCATCCCCCAAACTGAAGCTGAACCAAAACTACTCCACGATCGCGCTCCTAATGAAGGCGAAGCAGCACCATTGCCGGTTACATCATGGATGCATGAATACATTGCTTTCTCACTCGGAAGAGAAAGTAGAAATAAACCGAGAGAGAGAGAGAGAGAGAGAGAGAGAGAGAGATAGAGAGAGACAGAGAAACGACGAATAAGAACCTAGACAACTATCAAAGCAGGCACTCGAGCAGACGAGGATCATACCGAGTCGCAGCTTCTTGACTCGATTCGAATCACGCCAGAACGCAATCTCGTTCTCCTTGCTCTCATTCCCCTTCCTCTTCTGAGCAATGTCGTAGACGCGGGCAAAGGGACTGGCTAGCATGAAACTTCCAATCAGCACCATTAGAAATACCTGTGATGAGATGACAGCCACGGAGGATATCAGTACGTGTAACTACTACTACTACTACTACTACTACTACTACGAGTACCACCGCTACCAACCACCAGCGTCCTCCACAATCATTCATTCACACATTGCTAATTTATTTATCACCATCATTGAGTTGTGTCTTGGATCAAGCGCGCGAACGTCCCTTGCTTCCTCCCGTTCAATTGTGTTAAGCTCTGCCTTTATTTCAGTGCCACCATGAAATGCTGTGAGATGACTGCTCGTGCACTCCACCTCCCCAGTGCCTGCGACATCGAAAATACAGAATCATGAACACGGAGGAAAGAAGGGAATCGGATATGAAAGTGCGCGCGACCCGCCCATATACATATATATATATATATATATATATAATATGTATATCTATATAATGTGTATATAGCGTTGGCCAACAATAATGAAGAACATCTCACTGCAAGCTCACTTATCATCATAAACTGTTACTTTGATTGAGTGAGATAGCTTGAACGCCATGCTGTTCCCAGGTTCTTAAAGTAGTATTCCAATACCGACAAACTGGCGCGTCTGCATCAGTTATGTCATGTGTATTTCCCGTTAATGCACGAGTCTTTGCCCCCGGAATGCTGAAGATGAAGGGGTTGTCGGTTGCGCCTTCTACCCGGAGAGGTATGAGCGGTGAAGAACCGTGTTTCATTTCTATGATCACTGAACTCGTGTTCTTTGATGACTGTGGAAGTGACGTTAAAGACGATGGCAATGATGATGATAATGATGATGATGATGATGACGATTGGTACGCGGATTTGTACAGAATATCGCCTTGAATAACACATAGAGACAGTATCAATCCTGTACCCGCACTGCTGCCAGATGATTCTGAGGGAAAAGAGTCTATTGGGAATTTGACGTATCCCCCAGCACTATTGGAGCGCAGTATCACATGCTGCTGCTGCTGTGGCTGCTGGGATTGGTACTGTACTTTTTTGGCTGAGATATGAAAGGAGACAGCACGTAGATCTTGGAGCAGTTCTGTGGAACCAAACCCCACTGCAGCTTCTTCGCCAGCGAGATCATCTTTCACAACCGCCGAGGTGATGAAGGACAATACGCCTTCGATTCGGGATACAAGCGACACCGATGGAAATAACGAAGATGGAGACGGCAACGAGCCTCCACCGACCGACGAAGAGGGTAGATTATGCGTGCTAGAAATTAAATGGGAGAGAGAAGCTAGGATGCATAGAATATCAGAATGAAGCTCCGTCAACTCTCCCCCTTCTGTTAAGCCCCAAGCATTGTCTCCGCTACTCAATGGCCCCATTGACGTCGCTTGCTCAATTATGAGCAAAGCGAGATCAAACACGCGTTCGACGAGGATCTCAGCGGCTGCATGTTGGGATGCTGCTGCCTCCTGCAGAGCATATAAGGTAAAAGAAGTCTTTGAGTTTTATCAAATTCTATAACAGAGGGAATGTGTGTGTGTGTGTGTGTGTGTGTGTGTGTCTGAAGGCAATTTGAAAGAAAATCAAGCATAGGAAGGAGAGAAGGAACGAAAAAAACAGAACAGCAAGAAGATGGATAGGATCAAATGCATCATCGTCATCATCATCTTACCGTGGCTACTCCATAGTCAAGAAGAGCTTCTAAGAGCCGCAATTTAGTTGACGCCGTCAGAAGAGAGGAGTTGGCAGCTATCGACTCAATGAGGCGAAGGCGTGTCCTTTTCCTCTTGTCGTTGTAATGTTGACTTAGTGAGGAAGACAGGTCATCTCTGAGGAGCGACGCGATAGATGCAACCAGGATGGCGTGGGTCTGGGAATAAAGTAAAGACAAACACAGCATGAAGCAGCAGGTTATGAGCTTATTGTGAGATTCTCCGCGTCCCTTCTACGCGCATACAATGCTAGAGGAAAGCACCTCTGTATTCCCACGCTGCGAAGCGTTCAACGCTTCTGATGTAAAGGCGGTGAGTAACTTGGCGTCGGTCTGATTTCTCTGAGCCACTTGCAATGTGAAAGATCCTGTAAGGAGGAGAGTCCGGAAGGAATGGGGGAAACATCAAGGTGTCAAAACAACCATACACTGTCTCCGTCGCCGTCCTTAGCAAGATCATGAAACACTACATAAGACCAAATGATGAAATGCTGGAAATGCATGTGTGAAGCTGCGAGTCAGCATCATACCATCAGTCCGCGCTCCGAATTCGCCCTCTGCAATAGCCCTTATGACAACGGTGTTGTTGCCATCCTCGTGCCGTCCTCCTTCTGGCAGCAACGTGATGAGATGCGGAAGCAAACGCAGTGAGCATAGATCGTAGTATACACCCGCTGTTGCAAGGTCAGCAGACCTCCTAACCTGGAATTTGTACCGCAAAGGCCCCGTGCTTGATCCTTGGCCAGTGCAGGAAAGCTGAAAGAGTGTAGAGAATACGAAGCCGGCCTCTGGTGTACCTGAGACATTATATAAGATTGTTTTAGGTCGTTTCCATGTGATGCAGTCCTGATGATGCCTTTGCGCTAGCGCGTTCGAGGGTAGACATAAAAGATATCCGGTGATTTGTGAGATACTCTGTGATGCGATCAGACATTTTTCTTCTTCCACATGCGCAGCAGGCATTAAGAATACTAATCCCTCCGTCGGATCACTCACCGCTACACGTCCCCAAAGTAGGGAGGGGGCTTGTTCTGATGACGATGGACGCCACGTAACTTGTTGCAGAGCGCGATTTGTAGGAAGACAGAGATACCCGGAATGTTATGAGAGAGTCAGGCGGCAAAGAGAACGGTGGAACGATCAGGTGCTGGTGGCGAATGAGGGGGTGGCTAGTGCGGAGCTTTCTCCCGCGTCTATTATGGTGTACTGCTGGCTGTGGACCTAGCGAACACACAGCTGGTAGGGAAGAGGTAGCGTGGGGAGAACTGATGCAGCTCCATTCGACGTCAGAAGAATTTAATAACCTAAGTTATTCATGAAACACAACAGGCAAGGATGTCAAAACCACGCAATTTATCTAAGAGGATATCGTTTGCTACGTTCTAAGACTGATAGAGAAGAATGGCATTGCATACACGACCCGCACCTCTTTTCCTCCTTGCTATTCGCATAGAAACTAGCTTTCAGCACCAGCTTCCTTTGCGGACTAACCGTGAAGGTACCACCGATAATCCTCGCTGACGGCAGCAGCCCATTTGGCATCAACACTTTAATTTGCGAATCAAACGGCGGCTGTAGCATCTCATAGCTGGTACTGTTACTACTACTACTACTACTACCACTACTGTTACTGCTCTCTATTACACTGAGAATTTGGATGATACTGGCAGTTTCGACTCTAGTGGAGCCGCTGTTGGTTGCACTCACAGTAAGATTGACACGATATGTTTGATTCGTGCGTAGGTCAACCGTAGCAATTTTAGCCACGGAAGTGTCTCCAGGAGCGACGGTAATAGGTATCGCTGTATCAGTGGATAGATCCGTGCAATGCCAAGAAAATGAAAGGTTGCGGTTGGCTGTTGAAGTGGGATTATGGTAAAAATCTCTTGACCCTGAGCCATTAAAGACTACTACTACCGAACGGGGTAAGGGAGGCTGCCCGTTGGAGATAGCGACTGTACGTTGCAAGCCACCTGCGATGACTGCTCGAAGAGGCTCATCAGCCACATGGACCACAACTGTCTCGTTTGCGCTTGCAACGATAACATCTCCCCCGCCATTGCTATTGGCGCTCAAAATCGACACGCAGAGTTTGAAAATGTATACACTACCTGGATGAAGCGTGTTCGGGGCCAAGCGTAGATGGAGGAGGAAGCCGTGGTGGGACGAAGATCCACCAAATCGTCGTGTCGTTGTTGGATACTGCTGCAACCAGTGGGCGCTCATCCGAAGATGGTTGTGGTGGTTGTGACTGCCATGCTGGCTGAGACCAGGACACACCGATCGAAGTGAGGATAATGATGAAGCTGATTCCCATCCCTTTACTCTGGGGTTAATGCTCAGCTCTTGGTCGAATCGATGCTCTTTAATTGTCAGCGGTCCGGGAAAGAGGAGCTGCGGCGCATACCCCGTGGTTTTTCGGAGACTCATCGACGCGGTGTAGATGCCGCTACTACTTTCAACAGTGACATTCACGAGATACACTCCATTGATCGTCAAATTTGTCGTTGGAAGTGATAGAATGTGGGGGGTGGCCCTTCGGCGGTGCTCCAAGGTTTTGAAGTGATGGTTCAGAGTATCAAGCAGGGAGGAAGTACTGCTGCTGGAAGACAATGACGATGACGACGAGACTCCAATATCCCATGTATAGTTGACTGGTCTAAGGATCGACGGATGAGCATATGCGTAAATTTCAACTTCTCGATGGCATGTTCCGACGATTTTTGGGCCGAATATCTGCAAAGCGTCATTGGGATTCGGATTCGCGGCTGCAGTTGTTGCCAAGAGTACAGCTGCCACTATGATTGCGAGGGGGCACCTTCTTTGTAACTGTGAGAGCATTCTAAGCAAAGAAGGTATCCGGTAGAGGCTCTCCCTCACCTTCATAGCATTAGACGTACTCTCCCCTCTGGGTAATAATGATAACAATAGCGTTACTATGTTACACTGCTATGGTAACGGGAAAGTGTCGAAATGCAGGGGGTTTCCGTTTGTCGCTGCATCTCGAACGACATCCGCTCTGTCCATGAATTAGTCCAGATTTAACAGTGACAACATCCAAAATTCATTCGATGTAGGATTCAGATGTCGCTTGGTACACCATCGAAGAACGTTTTACTTTTTTAAATAGGAAGTGTTTCTATATGGAAGTATTTTCGATGGATTTTAGCCTAAACTTATTGGGGTTTTGAGGCATAAACGGACCTGGGGCTCCAATTTCGGCGCGACTCATAGAATCTGTGGTTTCCGACCCTGCGACTTGCTCTAATCCTATTATTTGATATAAAATATGGGGGATTTTGTCCGAAAGAGGATTTTTTTGCGTCGGTATCCCCACACCTAAGCCTTAAACGAGCGCTCAACATTTACACAACGCGTAAATCCTCAAACGACCTTCACATGCTGAGAGCTATACTAAGGAGGGGGAGGGGGTTCAGACGACCGTGCACCGGTGGAACAATACTCTCTAGATCTCCAGGTCGAACCTTTTCCTCAGACCCTCTGGCCAGGGTAACGATGGGCCAAGACGTCAATGGAAATGCACACGTCCCCCAGCATCAGAGGCCTCGCCGCAACAGGAAGACAGAGTGAGTGTGTCAATGACCCAACTGTTTTATTGAAAAATGATAATGAGTAAGATTGGAAGGGAATAAAAATCTTGTATCCACGCTTATAGAGCGATTCGGTCGATGGTGCGAGAGACAATAGTAACTCCGCAGAATCTGGTACTTCCTCTCTTCGTGCATGATAAAGACAAATCAGAACCAATATCCGCCATGCCTGGCTGCTCGAGACATAGCATCGATTCGCTGCTGAAAGAGGTCAGATCCCACCACCCTTCTTTTTCTACCTTTGTGTGGTGTGAGAAGTGCTACTTGCACAACGCTAGGTCGGGGAGGCCTTGGAACTAGGGGTGAACCATTTCGTGATTTTCCCAAAGATCGCAGACAACTTGAAGGTATGCAAGTATTATCATCCTCGCGAAACCGATCATAATTGGCAAAAAAGTGTTCATTGCGTTGCCTTGACCTAGGACAACCTTGGCACGGCAGCGATGGACCCCAAAGGTTGTTTGTGTTAAAAACCGGACGATTTGCTTTGCAGGCGTATGGGTTGAAGTAAAATGTGGATATATATATATATATATATATATATATATATATATAGTGAGTCAGTGATATGATCCACTCTATAGGGCTTGTACCAACGTGTGTTCGAGCAGTAAAGAGCAAATTCCCAAACGCGTAAGATTACCTAGCACATCGCACAATGATGCCAAAAAAACTATCTTCTCTCTCTCTCTCTCTCTCTCTCTCTCTCTCTGTGTGTGTGTGTGTGTGTGTGTGTCCTTCCTCCTCCTCCTAGGTATATGTGGACAGACGTGGCTCTTGATCCTTACTCAGATCGGGTTGTTGCAGCAAACGTTTTCTATTACTCCTCTGGCTCCACCATCACCACTCTAATCGTCCAGAAGGACAGGACATATGCGTGCTAAGACAAATAGTAGGCTGCGGCAAGTTGCATCCACATTCTAATTATCGACTGCGATGGTGATGACAACAAACAACATCAGGGTCATGATGGAGTTTTGTCAAACGACTCTCTGCACGGGGACGACGGCCATGCGAGGGTAGGCGATAGACTCACAGTCGAGATGATGATGATGATGATGATGATGAAGAAAAAGAAGAAGAAGAAAAGTGTTAATGCTCCTCCCTGCCAGCTTTTTAATTACAATGTTTTTGTTATCGTTGCTGTTTGTGTTGCGTCGTCGTCGTCGTCGTCGTCGTCGTCGTCGTCGTCGTTACTCTTGTCTTTCTTGATAGATTCTCAACGATCTGACCGTAGAGCAATTATGCAAGCAGGTGACCATCATATTTGTTTGCCTGGAGAGTTGGAAAATGTCCTTATTCACGAGTGTTGTTGTTGCTGCTACAACTACTACTACTACTACTACTACTACTACTATATCTTCATCATCACCATAAACAGGCACTTTGCCATGCCCAGGCTGGCTGCGATGTTATCTCACCTTCGGATATGATGGTGAGAGAAAATGGAGGGGGGAGGACACGATCATCATGCAACATCTTCACCGTCGTCTGTGATTGATATGTTTCTTTGTTTTATGTTTCATTACCATCATGATGACGACCAATAAGGATGGGCGAGTTGGAGCTATCCGCGAGACTCTCGACACGCACGGCTATTCAGATGTGTGTTGTTTGGGGGAGAGGGAGGATCTTCATGATGATGATGATGATGATGATGATGATGATGATTAAAAAAATGATGAAAAT
>ADNK01002959.1:0-20000 GCA_000320545.1 Bigelowiella natans CCMP2755 | reverse complement strand
ATGTTACCATCTACACCTTTAGCATGTGTTGTCGTCTCTGACACGGCAGCAGGAGGGCTAGACACCTTATGATGTTTTTACGGAGAAGCCTTTTAGTGAGGTCTGTCTCCAGTATTTTCTCGACACCACATACTACTGCACTTCTTTAAAATTTGTCGCTTGTTCCAAGACACTACGCACCAGCATACCTTGACAGCGCCACAACCCATCTCTGTGAACCTCACCCCACTAGCAGTGCTGGAGTCAACATCCGTTGTTTCGTCGCTGGGTGAGGGATAGAGGGCAGCAAACGTCCTCCGAGTGGTCGGAATCCTTCCGTGATTTTCACCATTTACAGCCGTAAGATGTTGTCGCACCATAAAATAGTCCTGCATAAATCAAGAAGACTGCCCGGTTATTTGCTGAGGTCAATTGTAACGGGCTATCTTGTCGCTCACTTTCACAGTCGTTCTTTTTCTCTTACATTTCGGCGGTCCTGATGAAAAAGCACCGGGATTTTTCCGTGTTGTTTTGCCGGGATGGAGCATGGCATTTTCCCATCTGCGACAACCACAACCAAAAAAATTAAAAATCGGCCGTGATTGCTAGAAAGTAGAAAGCTAGAAGTCCCTCCCCCGTGAGACGCGAATGGTATGCTGGTGACTTACGCCCTCCGTCGCTTGCAAAATCAGACGCTTAGAGGTATAAACTTACCTTCTCGAGGGTGACGCGTAGCGTGGCAATTATTATATTTCTACCGAAACCTCTCTTGGTCGGTTGTGTAGAGTAGTGATTTCCACTTACTCATGTTTGAATGTTTGCATATGCTGTTTCAGTTTGTGCGCCAAAGCTGAGGTTCTCTACGATAGCGCCGACATCATATCGCGAAAAGATTTACCTTTCTCATGATTTGCAGCAGGGTGCACAAAATGTTTGTGGCATGATGGGTCTACTCACAGAACTGCTGAATGTTGGCTTTGAGAAACAACAAACTACCCACAACTTAGAAGGAAGCGACGGCCTCCTATTCGCAAAGTCTGTTTTAAAAAAGCGTAAAACCAAAATGAACAAGCACAAGCATAGAAAAAGGATGAGAAAGATGAAGACCCAGATGAAAAAATAAGCCAACTCGCTCGAAATGACTTAGTGGAGGAGGTGTTCAAGATCTTTGGAGGTTACATTGATTATAAGTTGTAAATACTTGTTCAAAAGCATCAGTGAATCAGAGGCTACACACCACTGTCAACAGCTGTCATTTAAGAAATGTGATGACAGCATGCATGCTCATGCTGTCGCTGTTCATGGCTGGCTATTTCTTTGTGGCCCTGGTGCAACATTTGGACATTTGCAAAATGAGCTGAAAGTTAGCATGCTGTGAACTGCTGCATCATTTGGATGACACCATTTTTCTTCAAACCAAACACATGCAAAATGGCAGCCAATCCAAAAAAATGGAAAATCTATTTTTTTGTTTGCTCAACACAACTGAAAAGTCGCGAAAATGGGCAATTTTTCATGGAAATAAAATTGCAATTTTTTCAATTTGAAAAAAATGGGAAATTTTCACGAGGCATGTGCATGCAGTTCAGCATGCTTGACACAATGCGCCTGGTTTCAAGGTCCAACTCAAACTTTCTAGCTTTTGTGACCTGCAGCTGAACCAAAAGGCTCAAAAATCAGTGCACGTGATCAGTTCATTTTGACCAGGTCTGAGGTGTGAACGCACAGCATGGCATGGGCAACTGCATCCAAAAAGCTCAACATGCATCTGCAACGACGATGTGCACGTGTCAGTGCGCGTCTAGGCGTGTGTGTCATGTCTGGCTAGCTAGATGTGTGCGATTTTCATCAGGTCTGGAGGTGTCATGGTTGTTGCACACGCGCTGCGCGTGGCCACTGCCATGTGCTCCGATGCTCTGGTGCTGTGTGTGCTAGATTGTGCGCATGCTAGCATGGTGCATGTGCAAGGCTGCCCTGCTCCTGGTGCTGTGCATGCGCGCACACGTTCGCACACCATCGCACCAGTCTAGCTAGCTAGCAGTGCTAGAGTGATTCAGCGTCACATGCGCAGCGCTCATGCTTCATGGTGTTGCAAGCGGCGGCTGAAAGGCAAGATGTGACACAAGACGCTGCGACAGCGATGTCACCCGCACCGCAAGCACGTCGATGATCATTCAGCCAAATTGGGCATGTGTGCAACATGTGCCAATCACAATCTCATTGCCATTCGCTGTGCATCGCACATGGCACATTTGTGCATTTGCATGCGCTGACAACCATTCATGATGGTCTCATTTCTCCAACGAGAGGACTTGGGAAGCCACCACAGACAGGGTGTACATCGCATGTGCTATGCACATCATGCATTCATGGCATGCAATGTGCACCGTGTCTGTTGTGATCAGCATGACATTAACCCTGTCTGGTAATGTGCGTTTCTGTCTCGCCACGTGGAAGTGCACAAGTGCACATTAATAGTCCTTCCTGTTAACTACCTTGCTAGCTTATGAGCAAGGGCCTAGCAATTATTCGTAATCACGATTCATTCCTGCCACGATTTGGTTGACCAGGAGAGAATGTGAGTGCAACGGGGTAGGCTTGAATTTGTGAAGCCTCTCCATAAATGATGAATGTTTCTCGTCTTTATTGAGGTCATAGCTGGTGCTTTCTTTTGATTTCTTATGTTTGTTTCTGCGCGATTCAATATCTTCATCGTCGACAGATGGGATCTTAGACTCAATGTCATTTGCACAATTTTTGCATTTCCCACAGCATCCCTTTGTTCTCGCAAATCCTATGGCTGGTTTGACCATTTCACCTATGCCAAATTATTAAGCCAGGTATTGCATCAACAACAAGAAATGCAAGTAACCGTCTTTCATTAGCGACTGCTTTTGAAAAAGGAAGGTATACTGCCTCATAAAAGGCATCCCAATGATCCATGTCTGATTATGTATACCATTAAACAATGAGTTTGGATGGGATAGAATAACGTGAAAAATGCTTCACGCCTCTCTGGAGTTTGAGATTTTAAAAGTTTCTTTTGTGAAAACCTAAATACAATAAAAATTGATGGCAGCCTTATGGAAACTGTGGATAAATTCATGACCGGGATACAAGCTGTCCTGATCCTTGATAAAATTCTGCTAAACTTTTTCCCTGATTTTCCCGATTTAAGGTCATGCTCAAAGAATCTTGAATACTCGTTGTCCTGCATTCAGGAATATTAATTTCCCTTATATATGCACTAAAAGAGACAGGGAAAACCTTGGACAAGTCGGACGCCTTCGCCACCATTATGTAATTAATTGGACTTAAAACCATTGATTTGTTTCCAAACATAAACTCAATGTTTGGTAACATGTGAAGATCTAATCGAAAGAACAAAATCCTAAGCTGGCCATTGGTTGCATTCAATTTAAATTGAATATCGTCTAACCTTTAGGGCAACTTAGAAGAGCCGCTAGAAAATTTTTGGATCTGAGTAAAACAAGAGTGTTGATATGTACTCGAATGTATACTTTTGGCTTAACCTTTCTGTTACTGTAGAACCATCGCATTCTTTCAGATTGTTGCACAAGTCTGAGAACATAGCA
This sequence comes from Bigelowiella natans CCMP2755, assembly GCA_000320545.1. Taxonomy (NCBI): domain Eukaryota; phylum Cercozoa; class Chlorarachniophyceae; genus Bigelowiella; species Bigelowiella natans. The sequence continues at coordinate 16,425 of ADNK01002959.1, read as the reverse complement.
TCTACTTGCCTTTTCGGTCCAATAACCAATGTAGTTCCTTGTAAAATTGATATAATAACATGTTTGGCTACATTCAGAAAAATCACACAATAATTGGACCTGAATCCACAATTGCTGCGCAATGAAGCCTTTTCCCACTCGAATTTGTAGCATTGCAAATACCTTGAAATACGTATTACGTAGTAAATTGTTTGCTGTTTCTTCATGAGAGAATTACTTTTGAGAGCATTTGTTTCGTTTATTCTTTTAGTTTTTGCCGGATCTACGGGTATGATATGTGTAGAAGGTGGCTGAATTGGCTGGGGGCTATCCTTCTCCAACTTTTCCGATGGATTTTGAAACTAAAGTGCTTCGATTCCTTGGAACCAAACGTATCCCATTCAATGAGATGCTCCAATGAAAATCACTATCCGTGGGAACTTTATGGAAGAATAGATCTGGATCTCCATCCTGGAACATTTTGTATCACATTTTAGCGCCGTTAGTATCATATAATGGATCTTAATACAACGAACATACTATGTAGAAATCTCCATCGCCGTTTCGCTCGAAGCAGATTGAAAATGAGTTTATATGAGCATTCGCGAGAAATGATGACGGTTGCTTATCCCCAAACGATGCCTCTTCCCGACTTTTCTCATGCAAAAGTTGTGAGGGCTTTCCGAGACCGAATATGCCATCATAGACAAGATTTCTGTAATTTTTCAAAGATTCTTTCGAAAATGTTGCAAGAGCTTGATGCAAGACTCTGATCCCAAAAGCTTCCACAACGTCATAGACCTACGGACAAAGAACAAATGTTGCATGAAGAGGTAGAAAGAATAAACATGTTCATAGGAATCTATCGCGGACAACAAACTTACTGCTGTGCCTTCGATAGAACCAGACCCATATTGAATTACTATTTGATCTTGCGTAGTTGTACTTGAATTTGACTTCGATGGGTAGTACACAGTTTTATTCTGTGAGAAATATTACGGTGTTAACACTAGTGTGTGATAGCGTGTTGTTATTCTATGGAACTACATTTTTGATGCATGATTTACATCCAGCTTCAGGTATCACAATAGCATCCGATCCTGTGTCGCTAACTAAGTCTTATACAGGATTATAAAATGAATTAAAACACGACGAATATTCATTAGTTTACGCGTGTGAGCGATACTTCAATCAACAATGCATAGAGTCTGCACCATGGAATAGTTTATATAGTACCGAATTCCTGTGGAGGACAACCTACACGAACTTTCATCGTGTAGATGACGTTGTCCTCGTTCTTTAAAAGTGAACACTTACTCTTTGACTTAGAACTACTTTTATTGCTGGAATTCTTTGGTGTAAAGCTGCATACATGTACAAAAAATCCTAATCAGGCTTGAATAGATTTCACTCAGTTGTAAATCATCTATCCTGAAAAATTATATACAATTGCGCCAATCTTTGTATCTTTTTTTCTTCGAAGAGATTCGCGTCCATCTCAGATTTCAGTGTTGCATGATCATAACTCGCAATGTAAATGACCTTGTAACACTACTCGGTAGAATGGACGAGAATACTGATCGTTGAATCGAATTCCAATCATCTTTTTCTCTCGATTCAAGCCCTGGAAAGATACGCGGCCCAAGCGCGGAGGTTGAAGAAAAAACTAATGAAAGCAACAAATAGCTCCAAGCCGCGACCATTCTTACCCCCGCTTACCATTTACGACGGCACTTAGATGATGACGCTTGAACAAAATTCCCTGGGCTTTTCAAGATGCACAAAGGTTGAGAACATGAAAGAAGATTTCTCCAAAGCGGCTTGAGCAACATCAAGCCGTAGAATCCAAATCGCCTCTAGGTCTCGCGCGGAAGAAAAAAGTCGTTGGATAATGGTCGTTGTCGTGTACTAAATGTGCTCGATGATGCACACTCCGTTCCGCGGTAGTCTAAAAGGCACCAAGAGCGTGCACGTGTTCAAAATTACTGGGAAACAGGCCCCGAATGATCATGTTTAATTAGGAAAAGTGAAGTCGCGAGGGGGAAACAGCCGCAGCGACTGCGCACGAAATGGGGTTTGTACTTGTTTTTTGCTCACGGCTCGTTTTGGGTCAACGCAATCAAAGCATCAAATGGGTCAGTCAAATCAAACTTGGCACCATGCCGTTTCTGCAGGTGGAAACGCACACGTGCCATTCCGCGGTCAAACTTCAAGGAGACTGTCCTTTGGAGATGGAATCGACCTGCGTTTTCTTCTCATCTCTGAAAGTACTTTCGCTCATGGTGCTTACAAGAAGCTTTCTTTTGCCGCGCCAGCAGGCTCTGGTCTGCATTTTCCATCTGCCTCCGCCACCTATTCAACACACATTGGCTGCAAAGGTTGTTCTTTGCAGATCTCACTCACGCATGCAAGAGATGATGACATGCGTCATGGTTCGAATTTCAAAACGGTGATCGTGGACATGGGCGAGCCACGTGTTTCAAGTGTTCAAATATTCAAACATTCAAATGTTTGCACTTTCAAACAATTGTGATTCCGCATTAGCGCGTTTGCATGCATTCGCTCTCTCCTAATGGACACAATTGCTTGCAGCTATACGTTGCTTCGTTGGCACGACTTTGCATCATGACTCTTCCTAACAAGGTGGTCCCCTTTCATTTATCCAATTCATCCAGTGATATTTTCAACAAATCACTCATGTCCTTCCGTTCTTCCTCTATGTATGAAGCCACGCCAAAGATCACGAGATCAACTGTATCAAGAGCAAAGCAATGAAGACGCCGAATCAAGTCGCCTTAAAAAAAGGCAAAGGCAGAATGTTCAATTAGAAAAGCTACGAAAGTTGGAATTCGAATGCGAGGAATTTATTTCCAGGTCGATTTAATTTTAATTTTTAAACAGCTCAAGAATACTCCGTAGCAAATTTTGATTCAGAGCAGAGCAGATCTACTTCATTTTTAGGTTGTTAACTAGATTTGAAGAATCAGCTGGTGCCGGAGAAACAGGAGATTTCAAGGAATCTACGGATATTGATGCTGTAGATTCGTCTGAACCAATGCAGCAGGAAGAAAATGAGTATTAATACAGTCACTCCGTTGTCTCGAACAAGAAAAGTAATGTCCAGTTGTTCCCATTGCGAATGACCTACTTCTAATTTTATTTTCATCTCAACACGTAAACACAAGTCATGGAGCTCATTTATCGGTCAAAAATGTCTAAATTCAAATGTTATTGAAAAAAATTCAGCCCATTGTAGACATTGAAATTAAAACTTGAGGGTTTATCCTGCATAGCTAACCTAGGAAAAGGTCTTAGACAAGTGCATGACATCCCCATTTTACAATCACATGATGTTCAGCATATCAATGAAACATCCGGCTTCAGAAACGCAGTTAGTTGACACATTTTGTTTCCGAGCTTGCACGTCATCATCACGTTGGCTTGCATGTTCGACAGCTTGTAATGCGCTGAGACAACAATTGTGACATTGCAAAGCCGGAGCAACAACATCCATTTTTGCAAACATTGGAGGCACACCATGGTTCCACACATGAGGATGATTCCGCTTGTCTAGTTGTGATCATCATTTTGCCATTGTTGCAAATGCAACATGTGTGATGCGATGAATGAATGTGCACAATGGTGATGATGATGATGGCGGGGTCAACGCATGCACAAGGGAAGTGAGCTTTCACTTTCATTCGCTGTGCAATTGCAATCCTTTGAGTTTGAATGTGCATGCCCTGCGATGCATGGGTTGCTCACACAAAGAACAGAGGTACGATGCTGATGATTGAAACTGCCGCATTTCAATGATGATTTCGAAGATAATGCACATCTCTGCGTCATCATTTTGCACAATGAGGTAAAGATGCACACAGCTGCTTGTGTGAACATGTCAATTGTGCCATTGCATGTTTACAGAATGTGTAGCAAGTTACAACTATACGACTAAGGACGTCTATCTTTGTACACATGAACTTCCTTCCACCCCACTGCATCACAGCGAGCAATGATGAAATCGAATGCAAGTATGATCTAGATGATAGCGACGCAACTCGAGTGCAAGCGTTCTCACCATGACCTATTTTTCTATCAACCTGAAATTCGATGACTCTAAATCCTACTGCACAATTGCTGCAACGTTAACGTTGGCGATAATGCTAAAATCTACATGCTTCAAAATTCATGCTGAATCCAGATTGTCAATTAAATGATAGCTGTTCCCAATCCAATGCACTGTTACTTTGGCAATGAAGGAGGTTTAGCCGAAGCAATTGATTCAGATGATTTCTCTACTGGAATAGCTTTGTTCTCATGTTTTGCGCGTCTGTATTCGTCCAGCTTCGCCTGCCCTTCCTCAGATGCCCTTCACAACATTTAGCATTTTACTCTGTGAACAGATCATCTAACTCCTATGGGTACGTTTAGGGATAATATACTCTTTATCAGAAATACCAGAACTCTAAGAGTATAGGCTTGAAAGTGTAAAAGCCAGACACAACTCCCAATCCAGCTGCAACGACCAAAGGGAAGACCTGAAAGTTTGGCACCGATTTGTTGAAAATTGAGGGTTTATCGTGGGGCAAATATTAAACTGGCAAGTAACAAGACAGTTCGAAAAATTTCCTTTTTGAAAATCATCTGTGCACTGCATTTACCCTGCTGGACATTGTGGTAGGGTATTCGATCGTCGCCTGGATGGGTGGTGCGGACGACGACGGCCAGCCAACGTGGACGAAAACCAGAAGCTGTAAAATCAATTCCCAGATTACATACATGCACGACAACTAAACTCCATGACGGAAAGGAAAAATCCAGTACATTTTAGTATTATCACCAATAAATATAAGAAGCACTTCTCCTTACAGGAGGAGCGAAATTGTTAAAATTAGTCGCTCTACTATCTTACTCGATTTTTTCTGAGTAGATCTAATGTTATTTATCATTTATTAAAAACTATCATTATGCCGATTCGTCATTTATTCGTAGGTATTTCTCCATGTAAAATCTCTCCCAAAAAGGTCTTCCTTGAAACCTCCAAGAAAACCATTTCTGTGGCCAGTGTTCATCTAGCATAAATCGGCTAGTCCAAACAGGAAAATCGGATGGTGTTTTAGGAGAGCGACAACTATCGTAGCCTGAGGTTCTCCATAAATTCTCTTCATTCTTTGTTGGCAATACTCTCGATGAGTCAGTCATAATTCATACTGTGTTCTTGTGAGCTCTCCTCCTCTAACAGTGACGTGACCGAGGCGAACAACTGGTATTGGGCAATGGGGCAGCACACAACATTGTCCCCGCTCCGGCTGCCCTCGCTGCCCAAGCTAAGAATACCGCTTGGAACGCGACAGCGGCTATCCCACTCCATTCTCACAACGGGTGCGACGTATGACGTGTCGGTATCATCTCATCCCAACCGGCGGCGTAAAGAGGTAAGCGATCCCCGTATGAAGCCACAGTCTATAAATGGCGGCAGGAGAAGTTTCTTTTCACGATCGATGACTGCAGTTGTTCTTACTCTAATCATTGGGGGATGGAAGGCCCCTTCATCCATGGTACGTGTTTTTTGTTCGAAAGCGGCGAATTGAACGCCAAATATACATCAAATCGCTGGACCATTGTCCTTACTTCGTCGACTTGCTTTGAAAAGACAAGCAATATATGTATATCTTCATCATGATTTTCTTCATCTTCCTCTTCTTCTTCTTCTTCTTCTTCTTCTTCTTCTTCTTCTTCTTCTTCTTCTTCTTTCCCTTCCACTGGTCTGCTTGATCGTGCGTTCGTAGGCGAGGGGTCCTTTCGATGGACAGAAAGGTATACTACCTACTCCGTCACGAGTTCTCCTTTTGTTTACACATCAGATCATCCAATCGTCAAGAAAAAACTATTCCACAAGTTTAATTACAAATTATCATCCTGGACCTAACACAGCAGACCGCACTTTATCTTCCACTTCCGAGCAATTGCGACGACCTCTGGATCCAAGCTTTGTGGTTGGTATAGAAGACGCTGTGCTGCTTTTGCTGGACGAGAAGCAGCAGGAACCACACTCTCAGCGGCAAGAGGCTTCTACTCGGAACCTCATTCCGCCGGGGGCAACTGTCGCGCAAGTGTTCGAAAAGCTGCTCTCAAGTAAGGCGTCAGAGACATACCCTGAGTACTACTATGACAAAGACGACTTCTTCGACGATCCTTTCCCCAGGTTGACGGTCGTGAGGATGATGATGATGATGATGATGATGATGATGATGGTGATGGTGAGGATCGATCTTGATTAGAATGATGATAATGGCCGCCGACCTCCAAAACATCAAGAGGGACGATGCTAATTATTGGAGGCTTGGGCTTGCTGAGGCAGTGACGGAGGGTGCATGATCGCGTTTTCAAATCCATAGAAGTGGGGGCCATCTCCCCGCTACTTCTATCAAATGAATCCAACTGCCGACGTTTCATATTCTTCTCCAACACCTCTTTTTAATGAATTCGTCATCGTTATCAATCCTCTTGTTTAGGCCAAAGAACATCACAGACCTTACTGATAAGGAGGCTTACGCCTTTCGATCATTCGTCTTATGGCAACTGGCCTCCAAGATAGTCGAAGACGACGCCTCACGATTAGCCTTCCAAAAGCAGGTCACGTTGCTAGAGAATAGACGAAAAATATCACAGCTAGGTATATCAACATGAATGAATGTGAATGAGTTTGTGTGTGTGTGTGTGTGTGTGTGTGTTGTTTCTTTGCGTGTTTTTTGTACTGGGGCTGCTTACAAAACGTCATAGGTCGGACGAGTAGTTTTGAAAGAACAATTTCCGGAGATATATGCTAAGGTCGTCGATGATGCACCATATATATATATATATATATATATATATATATATATGTATATATAAATGAGTGCATTCAAAGATTGTACAAGTGAGCGTGTGTGAACTGATGTGTAGAAACATTCATTCGGGATGCCATGCGTGAATCTTTTCACAACAACGACGCAAATGTTACAGTCTTTCACTTGTTTCTTCATTAAAAAAACAACAAACATGATCGCATATTAAAATCAAAGGCTGGGGGGCGGCAGACATCGTTGCGCCAAAGCCTCGAAATGCTTCTACGGTACATCGAAATTATCACCAGCATCCTCATCGCCACCAAACGAACTGTAACACTATGACATGATTGTGATATTAATGGTGATGGCTGTGTGGTGGTGATAGCGGTTAATGAGTTTGTTCTTGCGTGTTCGTATGTGTGTGTGTGTGTGTGTGTGTGTTTTTGCTTCTTTTTTGTTGGAAGGGGGCTTTATGATCGAGGGTACCTCGTCTCTTGGCAGTTCCAAAACGTTGATCTGGTTGTGTAGGAAGCTGTATAAGAAGATAAGGGAGAGATCATCCCATTTCGATCCCATTTCAACAAGATTTCGCTCGCTCTGCTTCTATTAGCTGTTTCCCCTGCGCCGCACCCATTGTGTGCTCACAAATAATCTCATCTCCCCACTCTCTTCTGCTGCTCCAAAGCCATTAGATGAGCAGGAAGACGAGGAGGAGGAGGAGCAGGCTAGCGTTGTGCCAGCTGCGGCCAGCGACGACGATCTCCCTCTACAGGCGCGTGTGATCGTCGAGCGACCTGCCGATATCGAAATCGTACGCCGAGTTAAAGGGGAAATGAGGGGAGAGAGGCGGGGGAGGGAATAAGAAAATGAAAGAGAGAGAAATAGAGAAGAAATCGTTGGAAGATACGAGGAAGACAACAAACCGATTGTATGGCGAGGAAGAGCACCAACACTGATTGCGAGAGTAAACTTGATTCATGAAAACGATCATATTCATCTATCAGTATTACTCTGTACATTCTCAGGTGGAGCGGCTGCGGGCGAGCGACGGTGGCTTTTGGGGCCGTGTAGTGCCATCACTACTGGTTGGCGTGTGGAGAGATTGAATATCAACAAATACGCATCAACAAACAATCGTCAAGAATGCAATTGTTAAGGCGATTAATAAATATTGTCTTCTATTTCTTCTGTCCTCTTCGTCTCCTCCTTGCTGTCGTGATCGTTCGTTGCGATAATTGTCTTCAGTCAGCTGTAGGGGAACGGTGTGGGTTCACTGTGGATTCGGATGAATTCATCCTTATGGTAATACCGCACATCGAACCTGCGCCCATTGATCCAAAGCATTACAGAGCGAAATTTCTTTGATTCGTTGTGTTGATGCTTCTGTTGTCACTTCCATAGAATCAGTGGGAGGGGCCAAAGACGTTACAGGAGAGGTGATAAACGGTGGCTTTCATCTTGTATGTTTTCGGTCTGCGTTGTTTGCACTTCTAATTGGACCACCATGCCAAGGGAATAAATGCTATCGATAGACGTCATGTTGGCTATGTATGCGTTGTTTCAAATTACAAGTCCTCCATTGCTGTGTACTTCCGTTCCTCTATCAGGGTACTGAAAGGACTCGGTGATCCTTTCTTTCAAGTCCCAGTGCCGTTTAAAGCGGACTCTATAGTCATCGATCTTCAGTTTCGCCGCCGTTTGCAGAGATCGTAGCAGCAAGCTCAAAAAAATACTTTTGTTCGTTGACTATAGCGGTGCCCGTGTTGCATGTGTATGTGTGTGTATGTGAGTGTGTGTGTGTGTGTGTGTGTGTGTGTGTGTGTGAGTCTGTAAGTGTGTAGCACATACATGCTAGCATGTGAGACGGAATCAATGAATTAAATTTTTTCAATAGCCATCCTAATGTAGCTATGCAAAGCGGCGGCTACAGCTCTTAACACTGCATTTGTTAGTTTCTGCTATGATGTGTGTGATTTGCTGTGTTTGTGAAACCATCATCATCTTGTCTTCAGCGCGCCGCACGTGCATGCATGCGACAGTCCTTGTTCTTTGTGGTGCATGTTTCGATTCATGCAATTTAATGCATGTTGTTTCGGTCTACGTACAATGTCGCGCGCTTCGCGCAGCAGTTCGTGTTGATTTCCTTTTCATTCAGTTGTCGGAATGTTAGGCTCTCAGATGTGACGGGCGAAGAACCGACAATAGACACTAGTAATGCGGGATATGTAATGTATATACCGGATTATGAGTCTATTGTGCCGATGCGATGACGTGCACAACAACATGGCGCATGCTCACATAGAACACTCGTGTCCTTTTTGCAGCGAGCACACATGTGTGCGCCTTTTTATTTTCGATCATGTTGTGAGCTTGATTGGTTGATTGCTAGATTGGTGCATGTGTGGTGAGGTGCACAATCCAGTCAACAATTTGACCGGAAATGATCCAATAACACATGATCGATCAGCACGACGGACGCAATGCATTGCATGACGAATGCATGATCAAACTAAAAATTTTCCCACGCATGTATGTACTAGTGCGCAGGTACGCAGCAAGCAATGCTGCGGCTGTATGTAACGCTCAAATTGTGCATGCTACACATCATTCACATGCTCTGACTGTGTCGTCGTGCATGCATGCTTGCAATCATCATTGTGCCATCATATTGCAGCAAGCAAAACTACCTATAGCTGCATCCGCAAATATGAAAATGACCGAACGAGAAACGGATATAATTCTGCACAAGTTCGATGAAATGTACACTATGAAAAGAATTCTAGCGTTTATAATGATAACGGAAGCAAAGGGCTGTGATTTTACATGCAAGCCATGCCGAAATCTTAAGGGTTTTCCTTCTTGAATGAATTATTCAGCGTTCTCGACTTGGAGGTCGTCCTCCATTTCCCCCTCATCAGCACTGCTCGTCGTCCAGAGAGTAAGGTTATCCCGAAGAAGTTGCATTATGAGAGTTGCGTCTTTGTACTGTTCTTCCTTGAGTTTGTCGAGCTTGGAGATCGCATCATCGAAAGCCTGCTTTGCAAGGCGGCATGCTTCTTTCCTGTTGTCAAGGATCTCGTAGTAGCACACGGAAAGGTTTAGAGCCAAACCGAGTCGGATTGGATCAGTTGGCTCGAGATTTGCTGCGGAAAGCTCTGTGCCCTCCAAGTAAAGATCTTTAGCTTTCTTTTCGTAACCGCCTTCCTTGTCAATCTCCGCGAGGTAGCGGTAGTAGTCACCAGCCATCTTGAGATAAAAAATAGTTGCTTCTATCTTTTCTTTCTTCATCTCCGCGTTCGACTCACCTTTTTGCAACTCCTTAGCTTTTGGAATTAGCTGATCCTCAAGGATCTTGAGAACCTCCTTGCAGATGTCGGTGGTCTCCTTCGCAATTACTCCCAGGTATCCTGGCAAGAGGTCGCTGGCCTTAGAATCCATTTGGTGCTTGACATGCCTGTGAGAACCACGTCCTGCACCAACGAGATTTTTATATCCAACGGAAAGCAGGTTTCTTTCGTCCGTGTCCAAGTCCTCGTTCTTGGCGATGTGAAGATCTACGACCAGCTTCATGAAAGCGCACATGTCTTTGTAACGCTCAGCATGTTCTGCAGCCTTCACAAGCTGCATCGCTTGCTGAATGGCATCGTTGCCTCCCTTCAATTCTTCGACGATCTTATCCATGTTTTGGTCTAGTGGCGTTCTTCTGCGGGGGGGGATGACCTCTCAAAAGATCTTTCTCTTGTTGGGTGGGGATATGATTCAGAATTACCAAAAAGGGATGAATTTATCTTATGCGACAACGATTATAATTCTCATCCTTACTTTTTCCCCTTCTTTCCCAAGGGTAGCGAACGTAACAGATTCTTCCCTGCGACCGACAAATTAATTAGAACTAGGAAAAAGTCGGAGATGATATCTAGACGCAGAGCTGAAATGGCATGCATATTTCAGTTTACATCGAGCCCGAACGAGCCCGTAGTTGCAAAGAACGGCCCCTTGTCGAATCCCCTGGAGCCACAGAAACTCCATACAACGACAGAAAGCTTCCACACAGGACGGATGTTTTTCGGGTAAAAATCAGCCCAGATGGCACTGCTCGCGTCTAAGAGCCTTGTCGTATCTAAACGAGGGCGATGAGAGTGAAACTTAAGAAGTTATTTTACCGAAGAATATCTGCAGATAATAGTCTATTGTAAATCGACACTCAAACGAGTTCTTCCTCGGAGCTGGGCTGCCGAACGACGGCTGCGAAATGGCGACGGCGAAGGCCACAGGTGCTTACTTTCGCCGCATCGGCGCGGCAGCGGTTCACCCAGATAATGTTCGAAAGCTGGGTGCTCTAAAGGTGGTCGGCAAGACTCACTTGTGATGCATGAACGACTTACAGACGTCTACATGGTTAGGTGTCCAGCATCGGTTTCGGAGCCTACCGGGTTGAGGATGGAAACTCCAGCCACGCAGAAGCGATGATGATGGTCGGGCAGCCTACATACCCGCTTCTCTCCTTACGTGTTACAACATTAGAGTTTCTCATCACTCGAATCGAATTTCGGGGTAAGGGCTCTCTCCATGTGTGTTGATGATGATGTGGTTGTGTTTGGGTGCCAGGCCATGAGATCAGGCGTGAATTTGATCGATACTTCACCATCCTATGGAAATAGCGGTACCGTAGCAGAGACTCAATACTAACAGAAAGAGAGGCGGTGGAGAGGCCAGAAAGTGTAGCGGAAGTAATTAGCCTGAGCCTGTCCTCCCTCTATCTCTCTCTTGTTCCTCAAAATACTAGGAAGCGAGAGGATGATCGGAGACGTGTTGAGGGAACTCGAAAAGGAGGGAATCAGCAGGGAGGAGATAGTCGTTTCGACAAAGGTAGAAGAGCATAAGGCATTCTTTTAGTCACTGTGGAGAGCTCTGGTGATAGTTGTGGTCGTCGTCGTCGTCGTCGTCGTCGTCGTCGTCGTCGTCGTCGTCGTCGTCGTCGTCGCTATCGTCGCTCAATCACATCATGCTTTCTTCTCCTCTTCAAACTTCTCGATCCCAACACTAGGTAGGGTACATAGAAGGGAATGATCTGGAGATGGCACGTTCCGCCCCACCGCCAGAGTAGTGCAATTAGTGTTGGAATGTGGGAGTGGTAGATGGCGAGTATAAACCGAAGCTCAGCTCTGGTTCCGCAGTAGCTGATCGGAGGAGGAATTGTTATTAACCCCCGACATTGCTTTATGCTGCATACTCAATATATAGCCCAAACGTTTGTACTCAATATATAGCTCAAATGTTTGTCCTCCTCGTGTTGCTTTTTCTGCTGCTCATGACACCTCTTCCTCCTCCTCTCCTCCTTCTTCTTCTTCTTCTCTTCCATTACACAGTAAGCAGCATACAATCCATATTATCTTGAGGTGATGGCAACAACACTAGCAATAATAACGTCGTCTCGCTATGTTCTTCTGTGCCCTCAATACTTAGCTACCTAGACATGGGGCCAGACGCGTGGCACTGTATTCACCCAGAATTTATCCGGAGATCTGTTGATGCATCGGTTGCCCTATTTCTCTCTCTCTCTCTCTCTCTCTCTCTCTCTCTCTCTCTCTCCCCTTCCCCCCCTTCCCCACACACACAAACTCGCATCATGCTATGGAAGAGGACGCTCCCCACACTTCTGGTCTTTTCTGTCTGTACTTCACCCATTGTTTTATTGCCATTATCATCATCGTCATCACCGTCGTCATCGCATGAATTGTGTGACATGCACAGGCGGAGAGGCTCGGAACCCCACCCGATGTTGTTCTCCTGCACTCTCCAGAGTTCTTTCTCACCTCGAGGGAAGGGGTAGGCTGCGACGATGATAGATACGATGATGTGGGGAAATGACCAGTCAGGCGGATTGTACACTGTTTATGCAGACGTGCGCTCAGTAGTGATGCTAGTCTTCTTGTAGTAGCTAATAATATTTGTACAATGCGATAAAATGATGTCTATGTGTGATGTTTTGTGTGTCACTGATACAGGTGTTCAAGGAGGGGGGATCGAAGCGTAGCAGGGAGGAGCTCTTTGACGCCTTCTATGACAGAGTGGAAAAGGCCTTCGTGTGCTTGGAAGATCTTGTAGTGAATGAATTTAAAAATTGTTAATGATGGACAAAGTTTTGATGGGGATGATAGTAGCCGATGGGTAGTCCTGTGGTCACCTAGCAGTATTAATTTAGTTGGTCTTTGTTGTTGTTGTTGTTGTTGTTGTTGTTGTTTTTGCTGTTGTCGTTGTTGTTATTATTGATCGTGATTATAACATATGAATCTTCCTTAGTATTCTGGGTATGTGATATGGGTCTCTTCCAAAACAATTAACCTGATTTTCATTTATTCCTCTCTCTCTCTCTCTCTATGTGTGTTTGTGTGTGTTCGTTTTTGTGATCTTCTCATGCGCCTTGAGCGTAGATTACATCGGGAATGGTCGGTAGATACTATGGCGTGTCCAGCAGCCTGCAAGGATGTGACTACTCAGTACTACTTTCTAAGATGTTGTACCGATCATCATGAGTGCACAATTGCCCCTCAGCAGCCGTCTAGCATGACGCGGTGCGCGATGCATTCACACAAAAAAACATCTCGTTTGGTAGGTAACAGGGCGACCCAACCTCTTTGAGGGGCCATCATTGCGGCGTCTACTATCGAGGGCGGAGAAAGCTGCTGCTGCTTCTTCTTCTTCTTCTTCGTCAACGTCATCTTTCACGTCGTGTTCTAATGCTAGAGCTGAGGATGATGATACTGAGGAGGAGTTGGATTTTGGTGCTACTCACCGAATGAGGATAGCTCAGGTGTTGTATATGTATGTGTATGTGTGTGTGTGTGTGTGTGTGTGTGTGCGTGTGCGTGTAGTGTGTGTCGTAGCAATGAGGGAGGAGAAGTTTTTACTTTTATAATCGGTTATCGTCTTGTACCTCTCTCTCTCTCTCTCTCTCTCTGTCTCTGTCTCTGTCTGTCTATCTATGCGTGTGTGTGTGTATGTGTGTGTGTGTACATGGACACACACACTAGATTCCACTGAATTTGGTCGAGTCTGGACCTGTGCTTCAGTCGCTGTTCGATCCGGACGCCCCCCCTCGTAACCCAGGGGATGAGAAGGTCAGTAGGTGCCGTGGTGTGGGAGAGAGACGGGTGTGTGTGTGTGTGTGTGTGTGTGTGTGTGTGCAAAACTTGATGTTCTGTAAGGAGCCAGCAGTTTTTTCTTTTGTCTTCCTTCTTCCTTGCTTTGTCATCTGAAAAGTGGATTATCATCATTATCATCATCATCATCATTATCCACCCAGGGCCGTTTCGTAACGAGTATTGAAGTAGCAGAATCCAAGGTATCTATCTAATCCCCACTGGGGACTAACTAATCATATGAATATATATATATATATATATATATATATATATAGAAATCATCAAGAGTGTCTATACCAATCATCATCATCATCATCATCATTATCATCATCATCATCAGGGCGTGTCCATCGTTGGAAATAGACCAATAAATGCCATCCCTCCGGAAGGGGTCATCAATATCATTAAATATCCAGGAAACTATAGCAAAATCCATCGTAGTGAGAGCTTAAATAGCAATTATCATAACCCGCGGTACGGTGTTTGAAGTACTATAAATACTTCAATCATATATATATATATATATATATATATATATATAATATGTAAACGCATGTCTGTGTGTAAGTGAAAAGTGTGTGTGTGTGTGTGTGTGTGCATATGTCTGTATCAAAGATCGGTGCTGGTGACTGGGGGAGGGGGGAGACGTACTGGAAGCTAATTAACAAATTACCGATGTCCCCAGAGATGGTTTGTCACAAAGCATCTCGCAATGCATAAGTATATACTATCGTATCTGTGTGAATGTGTGTCCCTCATATGAAATATAAATAAATATGTATATATATATATATATATATATATATATATGTATTTATATAATATTTCTTTAACTAAAGACGTTGATGCGAGACACAATGCTGGGAGCCATTCACGAAGATCCTGAGGTCTCCTACGCCGATGTCACCGATATGCAGCTACTGGCGTTATGGAGTGCTAGCAGCGCTAACGGACTCACATCAGAGCTTTGCGGTGCAAGGAATCCGCATTATGTCACGGACATCAAGAAGGTCGTCTGCGGTTCTGCATAGTATTGCGGGGAGGGGAGCGCAGAGATTTCATGGCCATTCACAATGGTAGTTGCCCTCGCCAGTCTTGACTTGAGTTTTGTACGACGTATCGATAGGTTCTATCAAAGCCACGCCTCTCTCCTGAGGCATGCAAACGTGTTTTCGGTGCCGTGCGGAATCTGCTGATTGAACTCTCACCTGGGCACGGAAAGCTGTGGTAGCTAGTCGTCTCGTACAGAAGGCCTCTCACCTCACAAAACTTCTTTCGAGGCCTCCGCAGTACGTAGCTCTTATCCCTGATGCACCTGGTAGCCTAGCTGGCGAATGTCTCCATGGTAGCTGTTGGTATGTCATGTAGTGCAACGAGTAGTGAGCTCGAATAAGTGGTTTTATTTGGTGCTGGATCGAATCATTTGGTGCTGCGCATGCAAATGAATGCAGTGGATGAGCGCTGCCACCATCTTTAGGAATGCTAAAATCTACTTCGATGTATCTATGCGCGTAGAAATGGACACGACTACCCGACATCACTTGCACTTTGAATCGCAAGCTACGCGCGTGCGCAATCAAATGAAATCTGTTGCATTTGATTCCACACATTTTCCGTGTCTGTGCACAAAGCCATGCATGCTTGTACCGTGAATGTGTCCTCCACATCATCGCACCTCATCACGAAATGCATTACGTAGCAGGGCCAGAGACACCAACTTTTTCTTCTTCTTCTTTCTTCCGTGAAGAAGAAGGATTTGCACGCTAGCGATGCTGCAGGTCGCGTCATCAAGGCATCTGAACGACAGCACGCAATCCACATCTGTGCCACCGCAAAATTCATCACACAATACCCGGCAGCGAAATGAAGCATTGCATTGCAAGAATGTGATGTTGCCTGTGCATTGTCACTAGATCATACGTGTCATCGGCTAGCCAGCGCTGCGGCACCCATTCATGCGCATACACTAGTAATACACGCATGTACAGCATCAGGGTGTCATTGCAAAGGTTCAGTCATGTCAGCACATTCGTCTATCAGCACGTGATGGACATTGCAAACGACCCCTACCATGTGCTGAGAGACGGATATGCTGACATGCTGTCTCATTAAAGGTTCTCACGGCAGCCACTACTCATGCCATGCTATGTGTGTCATTCACAGCTTTGCAGCACTTCGCCAACGAGGCTTGCAGTCATGTGCGACTCATCATGGTGCATGAGGCTTGATTAGACCAATGAGATGTGTGAACATGTTGCTTGCCCCAGCATGCGCTAACATGCACACTGCATTGCATGTCATGCTCACTCCTTGCGGCTTGATTTTTCAGTTGATTTCAGATGATACCCCCCCAGGAGAAGGATCCAGGGACTCGATCCCCTGCGCAGCAAATTGAAAAGAAAGTATTCATTAGCATGCTCATTGAGGTGACACGTCGCGAGAGCAACAAGCTCACCGTACTACGACATAGG
>ADNK01002960.1:127500-130504 GCA_000320545.1 Bigelowiella natans CCMP2755 | reverse complement strand
ATCAAGAAGATAGAGCGTGTCATAGGAGAGGCTGCATCAGCTTAGTGTTTTGAAAACGACGACGAATATATTAGTATAAATTTATGTGCCGATGTTCGCCATTTTAGGCTGCTGTGCTGGCCGCGCGCCTCTCCCAATGCCCATCGTGAATGATGATGGTACTCTTCTACAATCATCGAACTTAGTTTAAAATCAATATGGTCTAATTTATTTACACTGCGGGCAGAATCAGACGCCCTCAATCCCAAGGGCAACGATGAACAATACAGTGCTGGCCTCCCGGTCACAAATATAAGTCTACTGTGAACACAATGTACTGACTGCGTATTTGTTGCTATTAGGACGAAACTAAAGATACTCGACAGAAAAGAGAAACAATGGATAACACCGTAATGGATCTCTCCACGAGGACGCACGCACACGCGAGGGCGAAGAAGAAGATGAATGGAACAAAACCGGTATCATAAACTCAATCCGTACACTGGAGTGGGAGGGGCATTTGGGCAGAAGAGAAAACACGTATTTATATATATATATATATATATATATATATATATACATTTTTATATATATATATATATATATACATATATATTTTTACCATTATCGTATTATCATGCTCGGTGAGACTGTGGTGTGTGTGTGTGTGTGTGTGTGTGTGTGTGTGTGTGCGAGCGTGCTACAAGTGTATACTACCTGTGCTTTCGTGTCTCCCTTCTCGGATGCAGCCGTAAACCTTACGTGTAAACACCCAACATCACAAACAACGCGGAAAACAGCTGACAACTCACGGCTATTGACGCTTTTGCTTCTCTCGAGCGATGATAAAAATGACATATAATATAAATATAAATATAAATATATATATATATATATATTGATGTATATATACTTACTAGTAATAGCATTATATTATCGTGCATACATATAAAGCAGATTCTACCAATCCACAGCAAGCTTCTGGTTTTTCTCGACGCCTTCACCGAGGAAGTAGCAGTTCGCCACAAACACCATCCGGCCCACGTCGCCAGCCTGTGCTAGCCTCAAGTACCACTTTAGAGCTTCCTATAAGATGATGATAGTTAAACAGTCGAGGCGAAATCAAGTTGATTGATTGCACGATCTTGGCTTCACCCGCGGTCAGTAAGAGATGGATGATAGCGCAAAATGCACAAACGAACATAAAGCCATACAAACACACGCTCCCTTCCCCCCCCCCCCCCCCCCCCCCTTGTTGTTCTCACTCACACACACACACACACACACTCTCTCTCTCTCTCTCTCTCTCTCTCTCTCACACACACACACACATGTATATATATATATATATATATATATACATAATATATCAACGCCTCCCTATCAGATATGCACAATGTGGCGATACCGCTTTATTCTCCTCAACCCCAATGCCTTTCCACAACATGTCGGCGACAATCCCCTGCCCCTCCTGCAATGTTAAGATGAACGCACAATTTTACGCTACTACTCTTCCATTCCAATCACCCCCCAACTAAATAAGCGTCCATGGGAATATACGGTGTTATCTAAACAATGATATATATATATATATATATATATATATATAAATTATGTAAAATAAAAACGCCATAGTCACCGTGTCGCCTCTCTTTGCCACGCGTTTGAACCTATAGAGCACGAGACCAGCAAAACATCACACAGACAAGCATCCCAAGGCAAATCAAAACGACTTCTTTCTGCAAAGGCCTACTTGAGAAAGCGCTCCGCCTACTCGAATCTACTCAAAGATGCACGCAATCGAGGGAAAGCAACTCAAACCCCACCACTCAAAAGCGCCTTTTTTGTTTTCCGTGACCCCCGTGCCGTTCATCAGGCAGAACCCGTAGTTGAGCATACCCTAAGATGTCACCATAGTGGCAATGTGTTAGAGAAAATAAGATAGTAATATATATATATATATATATATATATATATATATAGAACGCCGTCTCATCGCTTCTTTCTGCAAAGATGGGTAATGCTTGTGAGCGAATTTGTGCAAGTAAGACAAACAATCCCTGCTCTCTCTCATTTGCTGCTTCTCTGGACCGACCTTAGGGTGCCGCTGTGCGGCTGCTTTCGCAAACCACTCCGCTGCGACTTTCTCATCCTTTCCAACGCCCTGTGTGCGTGCGAGTATGGTTAGAAGCAGTGAGATACGCGCAGGTCATCTATCGCGCGTGGCAAGCAATCGATTACATGCCCGGAGCAAAGCTGCATGCAGTTAAACGCATTTGGGCGCGACGAAAACTCCTCTTCTCTGAAAGCAAAGGCGCACGCACCTCTCCGGAGTTGTAGGCTAGCCCTGTGTTGTTCTGCGCTTCCGACAAGCCCATCTTGGCGGCCTCAAGTACTAACTCGAATGCCTTCTTTTGGTCCTTTTCCACGCCGTTCCCGTACCTGGTGGATGGTGGTGATGATGGTGATGATGATGATGGTGGTGATGGTGATGATGGTGATGATGGTGATGATGATGATGGTGATGATGGTGATGACGACGATAATGACGATAATGACGACGATGATGATGATGATGATGATAATTATGATGACGGCGAGCAATCACAGCAGCATGCGACTCACGCACATCAAGCAAGCCCCGAAATTGTTCAGTCCTAGCTTGTTCTTTTGCTCCGCGGCTTTTTGATACCTGGACAAACAAACAACCCGGAGATTGGGCGAGTGAGCTCGGCTCTTTTTTTGTCGTTATCGTCACACCAAAACGGCAATGACCGCACAGCAGCAGCAGTGTGTGTTTGTGTGTGGAGGGCATATCTTCTATGCTTTACTAGAAAGAGGGTGTCCTGACCTCCTCTACTGCCCATTGAATTCTTAAAACGAATACATTATATATATATATATATATATATATATATATATCTGAATATACATACATACGTTTGTGTATCATGAGTTTATGTGTGCGCGCGAGGATAGAGGGGGGGAGGGGTAAGGGGGGGGGGGGGGGCTTTCTCACAAAGAA